>JAFIDM010010742.1:0-28577 GCA_023159025.1 Thereuonema tuberculata | reverse complement strand
CATTTAATGATAGTTAGGAACTAGTGAATAAGAATTAACAGTGAATATAGTGTTCAGTAAATCCTAAGGTGTTTTACCATGGCTAGTCAGATGTTGAAATTCGATGGAGAGAACTATATTCGTTGGAAGATTGCGTTAGGCACTTCACTTCAAAGAGAAGGACTATGGTTGTTGGCTAACAGTCCGATGCAGGAAATACATGACATCGTTGACTTAGAAAAAAGGAGGAAAATATTAATGAAAACTGAAAAGGCCATTGGTATTATAATCAATTCGGTCGAAGAGAAGTTCAGGATTCTTCTTAAAGAGTTTAATGACCCACAGCTACTTTTACAAGAGATTGATGAGAAATGCAATGTCACGGGTTACCTTAAAATAAGTGAGTTAAAGCGAGAGCTTTATTGTAAAAGTAAGATGTCTCCTGGGGATGATATTCCTGAAAAACTTCTTAACCTTAAGACAATTCTAGCTGAATTAGAGCAGAAAGGAGGAAATGTAGATGATAAGGAGTTTTCATGGCTGATCTTATCAGGCTGACCGCCTGAATTTAGACCGTGTGCTCAAGGTCTACTTGTAAAACAGAATGATCCTGGTTTTAATTCTAAATTTATCATTGAGACGATAATACAAGAGTATAGACATGATAAATGTGCTGTTGGTGAAAAAGGATCACTTTCAAAACAGTGTTTTAATGCTCAAGTTGAAACCAAGAGATAGAATCTAAGCATGCTAGTTATAAAAAGAAGGAAACTAGAAAGAGTTTCAACTGTAATAAATTAGGACTCATTGCAAAGTTTTGCAGAAATAGAAAGGAAGATGTAAAGAAAAAGAAAGAGACTTTGAATAAACAAACTGGTAAACACAAGTCACTTTTTGGTGTTATTAGATGCTTTGGAAATGGAAGCACAACTTATAAAGATAGAAATGTGGGGTATCTTGATAGCGGGTGCACAAATTCAATTTGCTATAACCGTAACTCAGTCAATGAACCTGTGAACATATATAGTTCAAATAATCCTCATACTAAAGCAATTGGAAAAGGAAATATTGTGTTGGAAACTGACTTAAATCAAAGTAAACATCAATACTTCACTTTGTATAATGTTTTTCATGTTCCTGACATCAGTATAAATTTGATTTCAGCAGGAGAAATAGCCAAAATGGGATATAAACAAGAAATTAACAAGGACTCTTATGTTGTTCGTAACAAGGACAATAAAGTTAGACTGATTGGCAAAATGATAAACAATTTATATGTTGTAAACTGTAGTCCTGTAATAGAAGATAGAAAAGCCCATTTCAATGAAGAGATTCATAACCCAAGTAAGTTATGGCATGAACGACTTGGCCATATTTCTCTTAATAAACTGAAGGTCATTTTGAAACTGAATCTTTTGTGAGGCATAGACAGTCTGAAGCTTAAAAAAGATAAGAATTTTGAGTGTATTAGTTGTAAAGAAGGAAAACAAGTGAATATTTCCCATCATAAGCTTGATATAATTAGAACTCATAAGACTCTTTGAGTTAATCCACTCTGACATCTGTGGACCCATACGGGTTAATAATCTTGAGAACTATAAGTATATATTAACCTTTGTTGATGACTATTCAAGACGCAGCTGTATATATCTTTTGAAAGGAAAGGATGAAGTTTGTGAAAACATCAGAAATTTCGTTGAATTTACAGAAAGATCAACTGGAAATAAAGTTCAACGCATGCTATGTGAAAATGGAACAGAATACTGTAATGCAGAAGTATAAAGGTATAAAGATACAGCACTCTTCACCTTATAGGCCACAGTAAAATGGGATTGCTGAAAGGTTAAATAGGAGCCTTTTAGATACTGCCAGAACTATCATGTTTGAGGCAAAACTACCTGAGTCCTTTTGGCCATATTCTGTCATCACGGCTAATTACACACTGAATAGAAATCCTCATTCAAGCATTAACAATGAAATACCATTGAGTAGGTGGTTTGATAATAAATATCCACCAAATGCTTGTCATCTTAAGAAATTTGGGAGCCTGTCATTCATAAAAGTTCCTAAGCACGATTTGAGAAATAAGTTTTCAAAGAGAACTCGCAAGGGAATTATGATTGGGTATTCGAATAGTACCAGAGGTTACTTTATCTATGATATTGATCATAAGAAGGTTATGCAGACTCGTAATGTCTTTATTAATGAGAATGAAAGAGGTAGTGATTATTTGCATGGTAAAGTTGTAAATCCTGCTATATACAAGAACTATTTGATCCTAAAGAAACTTCAGATGACGATGAAGATGCTGATACATCAGATAAAGATAATATTGAAGAAGAACGCCAAGAAGTATATGAAGAAAAGTGATAGTGAAGATGTAGTTACACCTCAGAATCAAGTAACAGAATCAGATAATGGATCTAGTGGAAATGAATCTGAAGTCACACCTGAAAATAGAGCAAGTGAATCAGAAAATGCATCTAGTGAATCTGAACCGGAATACATCTCTCTTCGAAGAAGAAATGTACGTAGGACGAAGAAAGTAAAAGCTAATACAACGATAATATCCAAAGAACCAAAATCATATCATGATGCTATGCAAAGACAAGATAGTAAGAAGTGGATGACATCTATAAAAGAAGAGTTAGATAGTATCGAGAAACATGGTGCCTGGAAAAAGACAAAGATACTAGATTATGTTACTCCCCTTAGCACGAAATGGATATTCAAGTACAAAAGAAATTCTAATGGTGAAATAATTAAATATAAAAGCCGTCTAGTTGCTAATGGATTCTTACAAAAACCAGGAATAAATTATGATAAAACATATGCACCTACACCAGCTTTGCATATACTACGTCTGCTTCTAGGATTAGCAATAAAAGAAAAATTGATTGTACATCAATGTGATGTCAACAGTGCTTTTCTAAACAGTGAGATTGACAATGATATCTACCTGGATATTCCAGAAGAGGTGAAGGTGAAAGATTCAAACAATAATGGCTTAAAACTTTTAAAGTCGCTTTAGGGACTGAAGCAAGTCGGAAGAACTTGGCATGCGATATTAAAGAAAAAGCTGAAAAAGAAAGGATATATTCCACTTAAAACAGAACCATGCATTTTTTCAAAGATGTTTGATAAAGAAACATACTTTATGCTAATTTACATTGATGACATATTAATCTTTGGAAAGAAAGAATCAATCATTGACGTTATCAAGAAAGATCTGAACAAATTATTCGGTATAAAAGACTTGGGTGAAATTAAAGATTACCTAGGGATGCAAATAAGATATGATTTGCAAGCACAGAGTTTGGTCATCCATCAAAAAAGTTTTATTAAAGAGCTTTCAGCAAAACATAATATGAGTGAATGCAGATCTGTTTCGACGCCTTACCTAGAAGAGAAATCTGTAAACTGTGAAAACACTGTAGATGAAGATATTTTAAATGAAACTGATCATTTAGCTTCGCTAAATACGCCTGGTTGTAAATCCACAAGTGGATATATAGTATTCTTAGGTGCCTGTCCGATTGCCTGAATGAGCAAAAAACAATCAATCGTGTCTCATTCTACCCAAGAAGCTGAACTCATTGCATGCTGTGAATGCTGTCGTCATGTAATGAGTTGTCACAACATACTCACAGAATTAAAATATGAAGAATTGGCAAATAGCACAACGGTAATAAACTGCAACAATCAACCTACCATCAAAATGATTGAAGACACATTTAATCAGACCAGAAGCAGACACATAAGAGTGAAATACCATATCATCAAGGATTTGGTTGAAGAAAAGAAGATTAGCTTGACCTATGTGGAAAGCAGAAATAATATTGCAGATGTGTTCACAAAAGGTCTAAGTATGGCAAGACATGAAGAAATGGTAAAAAAAGTTATTTTTATGAATAATTCATAATTTTATTTGACGAAATTCATATTGAGGGGGGGAAATGTAGTAAATAGTAAATGGTACAATATGAAGTTCATATGACTCTTTAAATGTATTGTAAGACAAGAAACAATTGCAACGCAGGCATTGTTTAGAGGAAGTTCTGCAGCGCTTGTTAAAGGCTGATTGGTATGGAAGGAACTTGGTTACTATGCAACACGGACGTTGTGTGTGAGAAGTGTTGGAAAAAATGGCGCTAAAAGGAACAACACGTTAATGCACAAGTTTAGGGAATTAGAAGGATAAATACTGCTTCAAGAAATAATGAGTATCTTCCTTTATATGTTGATTATTCCTTTATATGTGTAGTTGTGATTAAAATTGGATTGATTAAAGTAAACTAAAGAGAGATTTTACTTAATGAAACTAATCTGTTCTTTACTATGTTCGTATTCCCATCGATAGTAGAAATTGGAACGTTCAACCAGTATGAAGATGTTGCGAGTCCAGTCAACGTTCTTCATGAGTAATTGGCAGAATCATATAATATGGTTCCACTGGATTCTACAGTGGAACAGGTGCAGTTAAATCGGTAATCCAAACGCAGATATTCGGAAGTTTGTTTTAAGAAGATGATAACGTAAGTGACTCTTTGATTATCCTAATACACAGAACACTGGGGTTTTATTATATACTACAATTAAAACCTTGAAGATAAAAAAGAATTTTGCGAGAATGAACTTTGATATTTTAAAGAGATATTATCGCCAACAGGATAACAACTAATGGATTTTATTCCAAGGGAAATTCAAGCGTGATTACACATTTGTTAATCTGGTGAATTGCAAATTAACTTATAATAAAAGGAACTGTTAAAAAAAATTAATTATAGAGATAAAGGATTGTATAAGAAACGTTAATATTTCACATACAGTGATTAACCATATTGAAGATGAGTAGAGATAATAATTTATTCACATAAGATGATTAAGCTTATTGACTATAATTATAGATATTAATTTCATATAAGGTGATAAAGCTTTTAGATGTTGATTAACATTTAGAATTTAGAACATTAATAGGGTTAAAGTAGAACCAAAGTGAACTTTATTGAACTTTACTATTATTCATCGAAAGGATAGAAGATAATAATGTTCCTTCACTATATAAAACTGTAATACTTAATTTATAATTTTAAGAGATAAACTTTACATGTTTAATAGTTGAAGATAAGTGTTGGGTCCAGTTGTTATTATACAACATTACATATATGATTATAGCCCAGTTTAGAACATTGCAAGATTTTTTAATAGAATAGTAAAGAATTTTCATTTACCTAGAGAAGAAATAATCATAAAGAATACAAAAGACTTAGAAAGTAAGTTACAACATTTGTATTTTATGAATAAGAAAAAAAATTATTTATATTCACTTGATGTGGAGAACATGTATTCAAATATACCAGTCACAGAAACATTGCAAATTGTAGAATGAAACTAAATTTGAATAATATAGAATTGATGGATTGGGTGAGATTCATTTCGGACAATACCTTTTTTAAACACAAAAATAAAATGTTTAAACAGATTAAAGGATTCCCTATGGGGTCACCATTATCAGGGACCCTACGTAATATTTTTATGAATTTCTTTGAAAATGATGTAATTAAGGAATCTAAATTTAATTTTGATTATTACCGCTATGCAGATGATATTTTGATTACATGGTTTGGGACCTCGAGACAATTTCAAAATTTTTTAACATCATTAATAGTAAGAATCAAGACATAAAATTTAAAATGGAAAAAGAAGAGGAAGGAAAATTGAATTATTTGGATGTACGTTTGATAAAAAAGAATAATTCATATGAACAAGAACAAAAAAAGTGTAATAATCGATGAATTTAAAAATTGAGATTATTATAATGATTGTTAGTAAATTAGGAATTGTTGAATTTGAAACAATTGTAAATATAATAATATGTTAGTAGCATTACAAATAATTACAATTTGTACCTAAGACATTACAAAAAAGAGTTTCAAAGTGACCACATTCTAAATTTTAAATCAGGGCAAAGTTTTATGATCAAGAAGAATATTGTTGATAATTACATCCATAGATTGGATCAAAATTCAAGTTGTGACTCTGATTTTAAGAAAGGAATTGAAAACATGAAGACGATTTTCAAGAAAAATGATTATAGCATTAGTTTTCTAAATAAAGCAATAAGTAATTATGATAAGTTTATGATTAAAGAAATGGATAAAAACAAAAGTAAAGAAACAATTATAGTACCTTATCTAAATAATAGCAGTTGGTATTTGAAGAAAATTTGTAAAAAATTTGACATCAAGATAGCTTTTGAATACAACAACAAATTGAAAAATATTTTATGTCAAAAAATTAATAAAAATGAGAATAAAGCTAACATGGGATTAATCTATGAATTGGAATGCCAAAATTGTAGGAAAATTTATATTGGGGAAAGTAAAAGAACAACACAGGAGAGGGTACTTGAACATATTAATTCTATTAAAAATGACCTGAAAGAAAAATCTGACGTAGCATATCATTGTAGGAAGAAATGGACATTGGATCAAGGAGGAAGTAAAAATAATTATGTTAGAAAAAGATACAAAAACAAGAAAAATACTGGAAAACATAATAATCAGAAACACAAGAAATTTAAATTACAATAGAAGCAAAGGTTTGGAAGTTGAGAATATTTTCATAAATTTAGCTAGGGAAATGGTAAAAATTCATATGAGCAAGAACAAAAAAAGTGTAATAATCGATGAATTTAAAAAATTATGATTAGTATAATGATTGTTAGTAAATTAGGAATTGTTGAATTTGAAACAATTGTAAATATAATAATATGTTAGTAGCATTTTAAGGATAAAATGCTAACTTTTGTTAACAACTATGCTAAGAAATCTTTTGTAATTTGATATCACCTGACTATACATTGTAATCTTGAAGAAGGAAGATAGAAAATTCTTCTGAAAATTCGATAATAAAATGAAGTGTAGATGAAGTTTTTTCAATATGTTACGATGTGATTTAAAGAGCAAGTATGGATTTAGAATACAGAAATAAGCCCAAACTACTGATTAAAGGGCTTAACCTCTCACAACACGTTCCTAATATCCTTTGAACTGAAACCTCACTGTTTACTGGTGACTACTACTAGCTGATGATCCCCAACGAGAGTGAAGCAGCTGTTCTAAGATGTCACTTACAAGGAAGACCTTTGGGTTCTAACAAACAAATATGCACTAAAATTCAGAGGATGATCATTTTCTGACCATTGAATTCACTGGTGATAGTCGTGTTTCTGTAAACCTCTCCAGTTCTTCAATAGAAGTCTCTGTTCTATCAATCTTCGAACCCTTTGCTCATCTGCTGCTATGCCAGTCAAGACTGTGCAGGTGCCTGTATCACATTACTTAAATTTGTTCATGTAGTGAAATGAAAAATGGTTTGAAGATTGGTGATCAACCCAGCTAAAGTATTGAAATTGGTTGAGGTCATGCTATGAAGAAAAGCTGTACCAAAAAGTTGGTATTGGTCTGGAAGACGAGTTATTTGCATGCTTTCTTTGATCTTATTGCTTTGATCATTTTATAAAGTCCTCATATGCATTAACCTTAGGATATTTGCACAACTTCCACGTTCTAAAAAAAAACTCTGCCGTATTTAGGAACTGTGGGCCCCTAGGCTGAACCTGTGGCGCGGGCCCTACCGGACAAAATATTTTTTTAAAATTAACCTACAAAAACCGCATTTTCAGCAATTATCCAATTAAAAGCCTAAAAATAAACGTTTAAAGTTTATTATTAAATTAGAGAAAATTTACGTGCGACATTACTATACAGTATTTACAATTTGACGAATTCATCAGATGATAAAAATGAAAAGAAGTGAACATCATTAAGGTACCGTATTGTCCGGCGTATAAGACGACTGGGCGTATAAGACGACCCCCAATTTTTCTAATTAAAATATAGAGTTTGGGATATACTTGCCGTATAAGACTACCCCTCTTCCAACGCACACCAAATAAAAATAAAAAAAAAAACAACATCAGATTTGATTTCAATATGGTAATTTTAATTCAAATGCTTATGACATGCAGATACTTAGCAGGAAAACTGTCACTTATAAACATAACGCTGTTTGTCATCAAACATGTAAACATAAAACAGTGCAAGTGGATCAAACTTTTCCTTTAAAAGCGATATACCTCACCAGCGATTGGCTGGTTGTTGTATATAACGCCTGCTTGGATTGGCCCTGTCTCCAAGTAACTGTAGCTTTGTTTATTCTGGTGCATTATTTTAATGCTACATTTTTTTAGAATTTCACTAAAATCATAGTATTTCTTAACTGTAGCCATGTTTATTCTGTCCCTGCTCTATCTCTTTTTTCCATACCCCGAGCGTCCCGGATGCCTGCAGCTTGCTCCGCTATTCACTTACACCTTCCCAGTGAGCGGCCCCCTCACCTCGTCATCGGGACCGCATTAAGTCACTTCTTTCCACGAATTCTGGTGAGTAGATTTTCTTCTACTGTACTTATACAGCGCCGTCCTTGCTGCTTTCATACAGTTGCCGCATACGGTGGGGATGCGGCCGCGGCCGTTTTTGAGCTCCCCCACCATATGTGGCAACAGATTCTCCAGTCCGGCTCGGAAGTTTCAGTACCCGGCGTATAAGACGACCCCCGACTTTTGAGAAGATTTTCCTGGCTTAAAAAGTTGTCCTATATGCCGGATAATACGGTATTTAACATGATTTATTAACATAGCTATGAACAACTATATTATTATAAAAGAATACAAAGTTGAGATTCAAATCTATGTTTTTAAATATGCAAATATGAGTATTACGATTTTAAAAATTACATACCGTAATTTTAAGTAAACATGTTAAAAAATGCAAAATGCAAGATAAGATCCAGGTAGAATAAAGATTAGTAAACCAATCACAGTGCTTAGCAACGGCTACTGAGTCACCTTTACTTTAGAATAGACTGCGCCGGGGTGGTCTAGAAAATGCATGCGTGAGTCTCTTGGCGACCCCATGCTATCTTACCCACCCCTATTTATATGGAATAATCGTCATTCTTAACTCAAACCTTGTTAATACACTGAATTCCTAATAATGATTTAAAAAAGTTGAGAAACTGTGAAAAGATTTAAAATGGGGAGAAAAAAATGAAGAATAAGAATTGCCCATGAGGGGATCGAACCCACGACCTTCGCGTTATTAGCACGACGATCTAACCAACTTGAGCTAACAGATGCCGTTGCGAAGCATTGTGGGGTATGTGTCCACAGACAGCCAGACAAACTGCGGATATAATTATAAGGCATCTTTCAGAAGCATAAGGTGTCTTTCTTTCAGAATGTAATGAACAAGCAAAATGCACTCAACCTGTACAACATACATAACATAGTTAATTCAAATACAGAACTTTTCCAAACAAATTTAACTATAACGAAAGTGTCACATTCTTAATGGCTAATTAGTTCGCCTACACTTCATATTAATGAAGCTACTTATAATATCTTCATAATTTTTTGTTTTCTTCAAATGTCACTTTCAATGCTGAGTAAAACTAAACGGTTCTAACATGTCTTATAGCGTGGAGATTCAAAGCCTGTTTTTGATCAACTTCAATTCCGAAAATGACCTTTCTCCACTACTGTTTGTGACCATAAGTGACATGTACATTCTTAAGGCAATCTCAATATT
This sequence comes from Thereuonema tuberculata, assembly GCA_023159025.1. Taxonomy (NCBI): domain Eukaryota; kingdom Metazoa; phylum Arthropoda; class Chilopoda; order Scutigeromorpha; family Scutigeridae; genus Thereuonema; species Thereuonema tuberculata. The sequence continues at coordinate 18,945 of JAFIDM010010742.1, read as the reverse complement.
AGAAAAACAACCTTTAACGTTTTTTTTCTAAGATGACTTTATACATCCACCTCTCCTGACTAATGACTTTTTCAATTTCGTCGTCATTTTTTTCAAACTCATGGTAAAAAAACTTGAACTGAATCAGTTCATTTTCCCATTTGATCGTCCAAGTCATTGTTATATGTTTCTGCTAAGTTTTTGAGCTGCTGCAATTATCTCTTCATTACTGAGAGTATTCAACTTGTTGAGAAACCGGGTATCAATTAGTTTGTATGCCTCAATCCTCTGCCGCAATGATGATTCAAATTGATCTATGATATCAAGGAAATTCTGAGTTCGAAATTTTTCTGATAAGGTCAGCTCAACTTCTGATGCTTGGACACAGTCAAGAGGTGACAAACGCACGTTTATTTTGCGTTTTCGCTGTGTTTCATTCTCATACCCTGTGCAATTAGAACCAGCTAACTCAGCAGCTTTCATGTGATATTCTTCAAAGCTATCGCGTCTTGTTCTTATGAAGCTTGTAAGCGACGCCAGTGCTGTATTCATGTCCAATCTATGGTTCTGCAGAATTCACTAATTACTGACCCAAGATATCTTCCCAAAATACTGTGATTAGCCCCATTTCCAACTTTGACATTTTGTTATGCAAACTTAGAGCAGTAACATGTGATTTTCCTGAATCTTCTTTGTCCTGTAAAATTTCAAAAAGTGCATTTTTATTTCTCTATAGCCTCGCAAAAGGGCTTTTGTAGCATTCTGCTCTGCATGACCAACGTATTATTGTTGTATGTTTTGGCACGAGAATGGGTTTGTTTGCATCGGAGTTTTTCAAGCAATCGGTTGAAACTTTATATCTGTTAGTTGAGGCCATAAAATGTACAAAAAGTTCTTCCAAAAAGGCAAAAAAACTTACAGCACTCAGGCAGCACTCGGCAGCAGCCTGCACTACAAGATTGAGTGAATGCCCAGGGCAAGGTACTCATACTGCTAATTTATTTTCTGCCAGTACCAATGCTTGAAGGCTATTGTACTTTCCGCTCATAGAAAAAGCGATATCGTAAGTTCTTAATATCTATTTCATTCTCCTTCAAAAACTTGCTCAAGCCTTGAAATATATCTTCAGCTTTGTGGCCCTGGTTAGGCATGAATATTACAAACATTTCAACAGGAATTCCTCTTTCTTTTTATGTCGATTAGTTTGTATTTTGTGGCAGTCCATAATACTAAATGAGTTTTTTTCGGAAAAATCGAAAAATATAAAAAAACGACATATTGCAACTTTACTTTGCTCTATTGAAAACGTGTTAATATGAAACAGTAGGCCTATATTCTACATTATTAATGGTTTTATTCTTACTTTCTCACCGGGTTCCGTGTGAATAAAATATTTCAGGACCAGGACCAAAGCCAGGACCCAGGAGCAGTTAATCACTATTTATTTCTACACACACTGCCTATTGAACAAACTTCTAACTTTAACATTAAAACTAAACTATATACACTTCAGCTACAGTACTAAACTTCAACTACAGTAGAGCCCCGATTATCCGCGAGCGGATGATCTGCGATGCGGAGTATCCGCGAGTGCCGCGAAAATTTTTTTTAATTACAAACCTCAAAAAAAAAAAAAAAATAATTTAATCCAAGCCAACAACAGGGAAAATACAATAGGCTCTACAGTGCGAAGGTCGAAAATTACTGACAGGTTTATTGTGCATCGTGATCCTTTAGGCCTTCTCGGAATTTGTGTATACAAACGTAGAGCAAAGGTTTCTGCTGTACTGTATATATTTTAAAAGTTTTACATATTATGTTTTTTGTACAATAAAACGTAGTTTTTAATGGTGAAATATTTTTTTTCTTGTTTACATCTCATTTTTAGTCTTTTTTCGGGTTATCCGCGATTTTCGTTATCCGCGAAGCCCTTGCCACCCAATCCCGCGGATAATCGGGGCTCTACTGTATTTGGTTATTATTTATGTTAAACTATCGTGAACGCTTGCTTGAACCACTATGCAGAAGATGACGAGTGCGCCTTCCTTATATGCGACAGCAATGCCTTCTAGAATTGTCTCCCTTCCGCTCCGTGTTTTCTGTCGCCTTCGCGAAACTTCCGGCTGGCATATAGTGGGAGATATTCTTGTCAGGCTGGTCAAACACCCAAGCACCACATTAAGTTACACCAAATGCAAACGATAAATGATGATTATGATCACCAAACTTTTATATTTATTTACTAAAACAAAAAAGCCTGATTTTAAAAATTGGCGCAGAATCATTTTTCACCTGGACAGTGGTCGCGGGATCCTTTGTGGTGCGGGCCCCCTTTGTGGTGCGGGCCCATAGGCTGCAGCCTAGAAAGCATATGCTTAAATCCGGCCCTGATTGGTAATGAAGTCAAGAGACATCGCTCTGTCCTATGTATAGATTTAGATCGATTCTTCAAGCTTCAGCGTGTTCCTTTTGATCAGAGACCTCTAGTGAACAACTGCAGAGGTTTACAAAGAAACAACTATCACCACTGAATTCAGGGTCAGAAAATGATCATCCTCTCAATTTTGGTGTGTATTTGTTGGTTCGAATCCAAAGGTTTTCCTTGTTAGTAAATAATTGGTCTCACCCATTGTTGTTTATTAAGCTCTCTAAGACACTGGTCAGGAGTGTATTTGGTGGAGGCCCTGGCTCCTGAAATCTCAAAATGTATTGATGAGCCTTATTTTCTTTCATTTTTTTTTTATGGTTTGATATTAAAGTTGAAGGGATTTGGCCCCCACCCACAAAATTTTAAAAATGTTTTTTTTCTTCTTTTATTTGGTTGTAGCTGGTCAGTTCCCTAATTTGGCTGCCTCTCCTAACCCCCATCCCGAAATAAAATCCTATCTATGCTTCTGATGCCGTTTATTTGTTGTAAGCCTATTAGCAGTTTCACAAAAAAAACAAAAACAAACCTGACCAGATTATCTTAAATTTGTACAAGATAGTTCTTAATAAAAAGAATCTAAGAATCTTTTAACATATAAAATTTGTGTGAACTCTGTATTGTTATTAAGAAAGCTAAAAATTAAATGTCCAATCCATAATCTCTTACTATCAGAAGCAAGCAGTAAGTTTAAGAAAGACTTTCTTGAATTATCAAGAAAATCATCAGCGGAAACAGTAGAAAAATGTTCAAGTGAATGAAATTGTTTTGCCATGAGTTTTTTGATGAGTTGGTAAATCATCTATATTATTATTTGTAATAAATAAAGTTCTAACATTTGTAAATATGTTTATCACTTCCTTTGCTGATAATAATAGTTAAATTATAAGTGATTACTGTGATAACTTAGTTTTTAATTAATTAGATTTTTAAAGAAAGCTCATTATCAGATGTTTCATGCAATATTAGGGTAAGTGACTTTTCTTTTATTAATTTTAAATGTTTATAATTATATTGATCAGAAATCAAAACAAATATCAGTACATATTCCTAAGTAATTTAGGTTAGTACAGTAACAGTGATAGTCATTTTAGTCAGTGAGTTTCTACAACTGTTAATAGTTCTGAATTGTTTAGTTGACTAAGCTACAAATGAACTTTTTGTATTTACCCCATTTTTGAAAGTGGATGCTCAATTGCAGATGGAACAATAATATCTCAACTGAAATGAAACTTGAATGTAATTTTCATGCTGTCATATGGTTTCATCAATACACAAATACATCATTTGACTTAATTAATTTGTAAAGGAATTTGCTTATTTATAGAATTTCTAAAGTTCTGTATATGAGTAAAACAAAGCTATCATACAGTACTTATTTTCAATGATTAAATAATAATTTAAAGACTGTAATGAAAATAGGAGCATCGAAGGTCCTCCCTCCACAGTCTGTCCTTTATAAAAACTACTCAAGTGTCAGATTACAAATCCTGAAGAAATGATCGTCAGTTTATTGGTTCTGCAACTTCTCAATGTGAAAAAAGAGAGCATTATAATAAAAACTAAAATCTCCAGTTTATATGAATCTAATTTTTTTGGAATAATATTCGTTAACTAATTTCTTGAAATTAAGTATTTAATTTTGTCTAATACTTTGTATATAAATATATATTAGTAATCAATATTTATAAGTAATGCAAATATGTTATTAAAAAAATAAGTAAAAATTTGAGAAACACTAATCTACGCTCAAAATAATAAATAAAAACATTTCTTTTTTAATAATTCAAGCGCAAATTAGAGGCAAAGGATAAAACATTACTGTTAGAAGGCTTATTATGTAACACCAACTTCATTTATCGGATAAAGGAGTCGGGATCTTCTTCTTTTCCTATGAAAAATAAATAAATAAGTAAGTATTTTATTTAAGTGCTCCACTCACATTGGAGTACTACACTGATAAAAAACACTAATAATGAGGAGAGTCAAAACATAAATGAGTCATAAAATGGATGTATGAATATATTGAAGTGGTTCAGGGAGTAGCAGTTCTTCGTTACCGTGCTCTTTCTAGGATGAGAGGTCTTTTTAAGTTTTTTAAGGGTAATATTTTACGAAATCTCACCTGTGGAATTAGAGCTAATTTATTTGTTTTTTGGAAGAAAACGATTCTCAACGACATCGTAGAAATAAAAATGATGGAAAACCTCGGGTTTTTTTGTTAGTTTTTAAGAAAATTTGAATTTAAAGCTGGACTCTTTTGCGGAAGCAGACATATAAAACAATGAAAATGGCGGTTTTAGAAGCATTTGGAAAAGCAAGGGTTATTCCAAAACGGAAAGTAAATTTTTTCGGGCGTTTTTCAAAACGAAACATCCTGGAGGGTACTATACCTAACTTAACCTAACCTACAGTTAACTGCATGGGAAATGTTTTTGTTTTTATTTATGTTTTATTTACAAACGAATGATCTTTTCCGCCAGGTGCTTTTTTGCCCGCTTCATAACGGCGCTACAAGGTTTTGCCTTGAAAATGTGCACATCCGCCGCCTGTGAAATAGTTCCAAGAAAATCTCGAATTTTCTTAAAAACTATGTAAAAAACCCGGGGTTTTCCATAACTTTTATTCTTAATATGTATTAACGAATCGTTTTCTTCCAAAAAACTTTAAATTAGCCCTAATTCCACAGGTGAGATTTCGTAAAAAACTACCTTTTTGAGAAGTTGTTCAGTATAGATATAATATTATTCTGAACAAGGGTGTTGAGTGAACATGGCCAGATAATATTATGAAGGTTAAGATCATGTTGTTTTTTACCCTCCGTAACCTATACCCCAGACACATGTATGTCATCGCCAATACTTTCCTTCTTTTGAATGTTATAAATGCCCAACTTATTTCTAAAATTAATTTCCTAACTTTATGCAGAAAGTTTAGCATCTTTCCTAACTCCCTCCATGTAACCCCGCCCCTTCCCGCCGCACGCGCCAATGAAGTCGCTCGACGATCCTCAATGGCTTACCTCAGCGAAGCAATCGCTCAGCTTCACCAACAAAAATGTCAAAATACCCGTAAAATCAAACATCAATCCAAGCTACTACAATATTATATCCACCCCCACCTCTTTCTAACCCTCCTTCAGATAGGCTATGAAAGACATAAATAAAACAAAAACGTTCTAAATCTACCATTTCGCCAATAAATTCGGCAGACTCATGAACAAATTCCACACGATCAAATTAAACCCAAACGCCGTTATCAATCTCACTTCCCAAACTATTAACCCCATCCAATATGACATCCTCCAAAAATTAGGTAAATTTAGTGCTACCCCTCAAAAAGCCCCCGTTATTCCCCTCATGTTAGCCACCGAAAATGCCATCCGTACCCTTGACAAAAGTATACCAGACATTAACACCTTTAGAAACAGTTGCCTCAATATTATTAAAAGAACCCTACACCCCGCCCCCAACCTCAACCCCATCCAAAAAGCACACGTCAACGAATTCAAGCAAAACAAAAACATACACATAATCTGCTCTGACAAAGGCAACTCCATCGTCCTCATGGATAAGCATGACTATGAAAAAAATGGCCCAAGCCCACCTTAAACAGCCTTGCTACATCCCCGAGGACATAACAATAGATAAATACACCGACCTGATCACTTATGCCATTGATTGAGCACACACAAACATTGGCCTCTCTGACCATTACTATAAAAAACTAACCCCAAGAAATCCAACATTTCCAACCATCACCTTTCTGCCCAAAACTCACAAACCCAAACAAGACAATATCCTAAAAACAAGACCCATCATTAACACAAGAAACTCCCCCATCTCTAATATTTCTAACTCCCTCTTCACCATCCTCCAAACATACACTTGTAAAATAGACTACATATACAAAAACACAACTCAGTTCCTTCACCAATTAAAAGAAATAAATATTCAAAACGAAGACATCTATTCATTAGATGCCACTTCCCTATTTACATCACTCACCTGCAACACTATCAAAAAAGCACTTAATGAATTCCTAGATGATGATATCCTTTTCTGCCAATTCGACATCACCATAAAGCAAATAGACTTCCTCATCCACACCATTTATAACAGACAATATTTCTCTTACAACAATAAAATTTACCTTCAAACACACGGCCTATTCATGGGCCTTGCCATATCTGGACCCATTGCAGACATCACACTACATTACATCGAAAAACTAATGCTCTCCATTCACCGCCCATACATCAAGCTCTATGGCAGATATGTCGATGATATCATCATCACCACCACACACAACCACATCACACAAATACAAAACCATCTCAATTCAATAGATCCACACATACAATTCGAACTTGAAACACCTTCAAACAAGCACATCAATTATCTTGATGTATCAAACTCCTACAAAAATACAAATAAACCTATACAAACCACTGTTTACAGAAAACCTACCTGCTCAAACAGGTACATACATTATAATTCAAACATCCCCCATGCATACAAAATTAACACAATAGACTTTCTCATACGTAGCGCATTCAACATATGCTCTACAAAACCTGCCCTTCACACTGAACTTAATACCATACACACTATACTCAATCTCCATAACTACCCCTCCCAGCTGTTTCACAACCGCCTCAATATACCAACACATAAACACAACAAAAAACCCAACAGTACCAACTCCAAATCCTCCATCAAATACATCCCCTTCCCTTACTATCCTCCCCTAGAAAGCTTCATCAGAAAATTCCTCTACCAACACCAATATGCCCCTGCATTCAAATCACACAACATAAACATAACACAAACAAAGAAACCAAACAACCCTTCAAACACAGTATACTGGATCCCATGTGGCCAATGCTCCTCTGGCTATGTGGGACAAACATCCCGACCCCTATCAAAACGCATCAATGAACATAAACAAGCTTTCAAAAATAACGATCCCGCAGGCTCATACATTGTGACTCACTTTAAAGAGACAGGTTCTCAGCTGCTAAACCCCTTTCCCACCATAATAGACTATCCCACCGTCTCCTTGCTGAATCTTTCCATATAATACAGCTTAAAGCTTACAACCCAATAATCGGCGGGCAAAACACCCGTCACTATTGCTAAAGTTTCTTAATCCTCTTAATTCCCTCACTTTCAACATACCCGTTACCCATCATGTCGTCCTAAATGTTGTCCTCTATCCTATATGTTTGTGCCGTCCCTGATGAAGGAATACGTACAGTATTCCGAAACTGCCGGATTAATTCCATGTAAAACTTCATATTCAACTTTTCGTAAGTAAGTGCGTTTTATTTATTTCCATTTTATTCTATTTCATTCCACCCATGTTAAGCCTATTTAAATCTGTCGTGAATGGTTGGGAAAAACATTTTAGTGATTTTTCCATTGTGTGTGTTTAACCATCCACTGTTCCATCTGTCGAGATATTGTGATCTTACTATTGTTTTTAGTGTTTGTGCAGGACAGTTTTGTGTAGGGAGCAGACTGGTCAGTGACCGCAGCTTTAGCTTCTTTGTCTGTCCACTCATTTCCAGGTATTCCTGTGTGTGCTGGAATCCAGTAGAAGTGTACATTATTATTAATGGGTTCTAACATGTTAAAAATGGCTTGAATTTGATTAATATTATAATCGTAGACGCATAGTGCCAAAGGAACAGATTTCGAGTCAGAGAAGATGCTGTAATGATCTTCCTTCTTTTGGAGCTGGTGTATCCATCTGACAGCTTGGTAGATGGCTTCTAATTCGGCCTGGAAGACAGAGCAGTAGAAGGGTAATTTATAGCGGAACTTGTAGGAAGGATCAGTCGAGTTAGATTTGAGGAAAATACAGACACTAGCTCCAACGCCACAAAGAGATTTAGATCCATCCGTGTAAATTCTAATGTTGTTTAGTATTAGTTGTCGGGTTGTAATGAAGATGTATGTTTGGGCAAACCCATCTAGTTGGCAGTAATGGGATGTGACGTTCAGTTGTTGGCAGTGGGTACAAATTTAAGCCTGAGCGCCAAAGCAGAATTGAATTTGCGACGTTAATTTTGGAAGTCCTGATGTAAAAATCTAGGCATTTGGATTCAATCATTAATGGCCAATGCAAGAGTTCTGCTAAGATCAGAAGAGCATCCGTGGAGATAGTTTTGAAACCACGGACCATTTTAATAGCAAACAACCGTTGTACCCTCAGAAACTGAGATTGCATGTATTTATTATGAATAACTACCTGACCCCAGCTTGATACCGCATACATGATGATTGGTTGGATTGCTCCTTGAAAAAGAGTTTTAGTGGCGGAGTGAGTCAATCCCAAGGTGCTTTTTGCGCATCTTTGCAGTTGAGCGGCAATGGATTTAGTCTTAGCTAGAACGGTATTGATATGTGACTTAAAGGACAGTTTAGTATCTAAGATAAGACCGAGATATTTATGTTCCTTTACCCAATTAATTGGCTGACCGTTGGGTAAGATAGTAGGAAGTTGGAACTTATATTTTTAGTGAAAAGCAATGCCCTAGTCTTATCCGAGTTTATGGATAATTTAGTTTGCTTACTCCAATCAGTAAGCTCTGTCAAAGCATTATTTAGGTTACTAGCGATGTTGGTTAAGTCGGAACCTTGACAAACCAAGGCGATATCGTCAGCATATCCTATAAATTTGACTGTAGAATTAGATTTTTGAAGAAGGGGGTCTGCAATTAAGTTCCATAGTGTAGGGGAGATGATGCCTCCTTGAGGACAGGACTTTGCGAGGTGGTTCTTAATACAGAAGTGACTATAAGTGATGCATGCGGTTCTCCCTTGGAGATAGGACTTAATGAGTTTCATTAAATATAGTGGACATATGTGTTCCGCAAGTTCCTTAAGGATGTATGGATGCCACGCATTATCGAATGCACCGGCAACATCAATAAAAATCACCACAGTATGATGTTTCTTTGTGAAGCCTTCTTGTATGATGTTAGTCAACTCGAATATCGCCTGTTCAGCAGACTTGCCAGGCGTAAATCCATACTGATTTTCTGAGAACCAGCAGTACCTTTGTGCCAACCATTTTATTCTCATATATAAGATACTTTCGAATATTTTGCCTAAGAAAAGAAGGAGGCTAATTGGTCTGTATTTTGTAGGAGTAGTATTGGGTTTAGGAATAGGACAGACAATGGCTTCTTTCCAACAAGCTGGAAAGTAAGATAATCTAATACAGGAGTTGTAGAACTATAGTAGAATAATTTAATAGTAAATTTAATTTTATTTAATAGTATTGAAGCTTTCTTGAATCATATGTACAGTAATCTCGTCAACGCCTGCAGCTTTAAGGGTGTAAGGAAAAAACTGCAAGTCTGAGTTCCTCCTGTGTAATGTATTTAATATCGTTAAATAAATAAATAAATAAATAAATAAATAAATAAATAAATAAATAAATAAATAAATAAATAAATAAATAATTTTTTCCTTAATTTTATAATAAATTAAGAACTTAAAAGTGAATGGATTCATCTGTGCAATGCAAATTTATTTTTGTCAAATAAACAATTAAATCGAATAAATAAAGGAAACTAATTTCTTTCCCAAATTTGTTGGACGACGATTTAGTTATTAATACCGATTTTTTTTCTTTTTTTTTTTAATTCTCAAGTTTCTAAGTCTTGGCAACACTAGAAAAACTTTTCTGATAACGGATACAATAAAGTAACTGGCGAGAAGAATAATTTTCATAAAATATCAGAAATTACTTCTAATTAGAAAAAAATGTAGAACAAAAAATGTAAATACAGCATATCTGTCATAATTTCACATTAGGGTTAATAATCAATTTTCCATTCATAGAAAATTTTTAAACAGTTAAAATAAAATAATTTAATTGTTTTAAAGCATACAGGATTCAGATAATATTGTATTATCTGCTATCTAAACTGATACATGCATCTGAACCAATTTATTCTACAATTTTACAAAGTCTTTTAATTTAACGACAACTGAAAATACGACGCAACAGTGCATGCAACTTTCTGTCAAATCTCTTCACTGATTCGCTTTTTTTATAATAAAAGTTAAAATGAATTATTAAGAAAACTTTATAAAAATCAAACTTTATTAAAAAATGTAGGAAAATATCATAGTAAAGATTCCAACTAGATAAATTTATTGTTTATTTTGTATATAATCCAATTGAAACACACAAATTCTCCATTATCCCGGAAGTGATTTCATATTAGGAAATTTCCCGCTAACTTTCATACATGAACGTCTGCATAGTGATTGGTTGAAGCATACCAAACATTCTGACGTCACCTAATTCTAAATCTAGGTGTCGAGGTATCGATGGAGGTCTGCAGCTGTGGCTTGCAAATATCCACTTCTATCGGGATCATCATACAAAATCGAAAGGTATGGCCAGCAGAATTTACTTTTAGTATTATTATAGATATTTTTTTCATTTCCCTGTTCTAGTTTTAGAACCGCGGTTATCGATGAAATATTTAAAATCCTGACTATACTCGGATAGCCAAACCCCCGCGATCACTCTGATTGCTGTGATCTCGGTTACCTTTTATCGTTTTTTGGAGCTGCGATCGAAAAAGTTAATGCTGGATAGTTAAGCTGTAGAATCAATGTAAAGAAATAACGTTGTTACGTTCGGAATATTGGTAAAGTCGCGAAGTTTTCCTTCACAGTGGTTTAGTTGTGATGCCTACCTATGTTCACTTTATTATTAGTGGACTCAACTATTTACCCATGAATGACATGAAAATGTTCTTGTTTATCTTTATTTGGTCGATTTATAAGTAAAATCTGGCGATCTGTACGTTAAGTAGTTGAACGAATTTCGGCACTCCAGAATATAAGAAATAAGGATGAATCTTCTCAAGTTTTTAACTTGATCTGCTTTTGGCTTCATTCTTGCTCTTAGCAGAAACTCGGACATTGAAATACCTATTTTTCGGAATTCTGGCATTTATTTTAATACTTTCTGCAACTTCTTAGATTACTGAAGGACGAGAAACTGTAGATCTAATGTTTGGAAATTCGAAATCTTCACTATGAATACCCACAACGATTTTGAAGGCAGCAAATAAGCACGGCAATAGCTTATGTAGTGGGCTACTCCCAAGTTGTAGGAAAAGGGGGAGGAAGCTTCATAATAGCTACATACTGTAGATTCATAGTGTTTTCGGTTTTAAATGTCATTGAAAGCCCAGTTTCATTGTATTTAACTCACATTGTAGGTCAGATCATCAAATTGACTTCGAAACTGAAGTTCGGGCTGCAAATAAAGGGGTTTGGAACGACCTTTTTTGGTGGTTGTGGTGTTGTTTGGGATATGCTTTAATCGCGGCCATGATGCTTTTCTTGAAGCGCAAATCTGCCGCCAAAATCCTGTCATTTGTATTTCAGTTAGTCCTTAAGCAGCATTTCGTGCTCGAGAACACGTTTATTTTCATTGTTAAGCATTTTTAAAAGATGGGGTGCTTCCAAAATCGAAAATTCGTCAAGATAACTGGAAATAATAGGCTCGAGAATAGTGTTTATGTCGTCTGACTCCTTCATTGAGCACTTTTATAGGAAATGGTTTTGAACTCAGATATATTATTAAGTTCAATATTAAGCTTGGCTGGGCAAATTAAACCCTACTGTGATGTGAGATGTAATTTTACAGTTGTAGTTTTAATTATTCTTTTGGCTTCCTTAATTTATTGGCCTTGAAATTTAGTAATTTTTGGCTCCTCTTACCTTAAGCATTTCGTTGTACATAATTTTGATTCAGACTTGGGTTCCTTCACACCTTTTTACAGGTCGGGTATCCGTTTTAACTTGGCCATATTTTCTGATTGAAATTAATCATTAGGATTGGCCTGAGTTGTGAAGCCAAGTTAATTTTCGTCCTTCTCAACCATCAGTTTTCACATTTAATAAAAGCATTTAAAATAAATTCATGCAATTTAATGTAGCGGTTGCTGTAGATAATATTTTTCACTTAATTACAACAAGCAATCGTCAACTTCGTTCTTTAGAATTTGCTGCTTATTTTTATTAAATTTTCGTTATACATAATCATTATGATTTAATATACTTTAGATTGTGTTACGATTTTTTTAACACTCGAGGTATTTCAAGAAAGATCAAATAAAGTTACCGATTGAATTAAAATTTAAGTATAAATAATGATTAATTGTATTTTGGGGAGGGGGTGTTATATTACCATCGTATGTACTATGCAATCTAATAAAAATGATAGTTGTAAGATTAAAAAATGACTTTTTCCCCCCCCCTCCCTAAATATCAAGAAATAAAATTTTTACTGTTATTATCGAAAATTTTAACGTGTTTAGTAAAAATTCTCAATAACTTTCAATAATTTTCTGATCGAATAATTTGTTACAAATGAATGTAAAAAAAGCTTCATTTATAATACTTTTCTATATTCGGATATCTACAAAATAGATTTAGCTAAAATATTCCTTGACTTCAATAGCAAGCATTTTTACCCAGTAAAACTTCGACTTGAAAGATATAAACAAAAGTATGAAAATGATACAATTAAAATTAAAATCCATTATTCGTGAAATAAGAAAAGACAAACTTATTTGTTTGGTGATGCAACCTGCATTGGCTTATTAATGCACACATTAGAAAAAAAGCGGTTGATAATACAAGAAGAAGAAAAAATTATGGCGGACATTACCTTTGGCATTGTCTTCAATTCTCGTAGTTTGGTGAAATGCGGTCATAAATCAATCCAGATAATACTGCAGAACTCTCCTTTCTAGCGCTGTTTATAAAGATTACAGAGACGTCTCCAATATATATATACATATAAAAAAAAACAAGGAAGCGGAGATAAATTATTATTGGTGATTTTGAATCCGGCATACACTCCCGCCTTCCTCTACTCTCATCAATCATCTGACTAAAAGTTACTCTCTAGCCAAACCAAGTCAAATTCATCCGCCAGGTGTCGCCACAGAACAAAACAAAAGAGCAACTTCTAAATGCATTATCAACAAAAAAAATCATGCTCCCGGCCCGTGAAAGTTTCTATAATAATGGTCTAAATTGAATTTGCGGGCGAAGAAAAAAATTAAAGCTAAATCTATACTAATATAATATATAAGTCTAAGTCCATATAAAAAAAAATATATATATATATATATAAGCTAATGAATGTAAAAGAGGAGCAAAAAAGAAATTCAGTTATTGGGTAGGTAAAGGATAAAGTTTTACTACGGGACGTTTAAACGTTCCGTTTCTAGTTTTAACCAAAACCACTCTGACTACATTATCCTTCCCCGGAAAAACCTCTTGAATAATACCAACCGGCCAATGGAGGGGGGGGGGGGGTAAATCATTTTGATCTACAAGTACAACCGTTCCAACCCTTACTGGATTTTCTGGGGTATACCATTTTTGCCTAACTTGCAACACATGTAAATATTCAATTCTCCATTTTTTCCAATAAGACTGAACTAAACTATCAAGTAACTTTTTGCGGTTAACTAGATTACAGGAATCATCAGGTAAATCAGCCATTTTTGGCGTAGGATGAGTAGGTGATAGTCGAAAGCAAAAATTGCACATATGAACTCTTTTACGGATTATAGATCTGGCAGAAAGTATCCAAAAATGTTGTCGAATAAGAGACATAAGCAAACTAGCACCAGTATGGCAATTTGTCTGATGAAAGTGGTCAATAAGAATATCCACGACATGATCTCGTTTGGGAAGTAATGCAGGATGTTGACATTCAAAGGGAAGATCAGATCTAGACAGTCTTCCTTCAATACGTAATATGCCTTCTTCATCAATAAAGGGACTAAGACGTCGAAATGCTCTTGAAGGCAATTTGGATTGTCTTAGAAGGTGTAATAAATCAGCAAAATGCACAGATTGTAGTGCTGAGATAATGACCTTTCCAGCGGCAATCAAATCTGAAGCCGAGATCTTATTAGAACATGGAAGTTTTTTCACAAAACGCAGTACATAAACTACGATGTGGAGAAATTTATTCCAAGATGATATGCGTTGGCTAAGAGAATATATGATTGACTGTTCAGACAAACAAGTTGCGGTTAATGTACAAGTTTTGAATTCAGGAATTTGAGAATGGCTTTATAGGCCATTCTGATGGTCGTTTCTGAAGCCAAGAAGGACCGTTCCACCAAAGTTCATTAGATATTAATTGAGAAGGTAATAATCCTCTTGAAAGACAATCACTAGGATTCTCTATACCAGATATACGATAAAAGTTAATTGGATTAATATTTTCTTGACATTGTGCGATGCGATTACTCACAAAAATTGACCAGCGGTGCGGAGAGGCATGTATCCATGAAAGAGCAATGGTGGAGTCAGAAAATACGTATATACCTTTAATAGGAATACGAGGATGATAAGAATCATAAACAACCTTGAGCAATTTGGATAGTAAAACAGCTGCACAAAGCGAGCAAGAGTAACAATTTTCACTGGAGAAACTTTAGACTTTGAACATAAAAGTCGAAAAGTGATATTACCAATGGAATCAGTAACATGCAAATAAATAACACAACCATAAGCACACAGACTAGCATCACAAAAGGCTATTAGATTCACCCGACAATTACCGAGTACACCAATATGACGAGGAATCACTAGGCCCGAAAATAATAGTAATTCTTGAATGAGCAATTTGAAACGCTTAATGATTGAATCAGCGGAGTTTCATCCCAATCTACTTTACTATACCAAAGCTCTTTGATTAGCAATTTCGCATAAAGAATCACAGGAGCTACTAAACCCAACACATCAAACAGACTTGCAATAAGGGATAAAATCTGGCGTTTGGTGCATTTGTCTTCGGTTTCAGCAGTTGTTACCTGAAATGTATCCTCTACAGGCAACCAACAAAGACCCAAGACCTTTACGTTATACTTGCTGTCTGATAAGTTCACTGGAGAACGATCCGACAGAGGCAGAGCTGCAACTACCGCAGCTGAGTTACTGGTCCACTTAACAAGATCATAACATCCAGCTTTAAATAAATCTATCAACTCTCGAGCAATTCGAACTGCTTGATCCTCGGAAGCGATCGAAGTGACCAAATCATCCATATATAACTCAGATTCAACTATCTTTGCAGCATCTGGAAAACGATGACCTTCGTCAGAGGCTAAATGACGCACTGTGCGCATAGCGATGTAAGGGCTAGATCTAAATTCGAAGGGAATGCGATTAAACTGAAAACTGCATATATCCTCCTCCTTATTGAAACGAAATAGCATTTTTAAAAATTTGCGATGCGGTTCATTTATAGTAATTTGTAAAACCATTTGCTTAAGGTCTGTGATTAATTCAACAGGATATAAGCCGAAGTTAAGTAACAATTTAAACAAATCAGTCTGTAAATTCGGACCAGTGTACAAAATATCATTAAGTGAAAATCCTGTATATGTTTTAGCGCTTGCGTCTAGTACCACACATAAATTCGAAGTGACCTTATCTTCACGCATAACTGCATGATGCGGAATAAAATAACCTTCATCGTTATTTTGAGTAGCGGGCACTTCTGAAAGATAACCATTTGATATATAATCATTTATTACTCCATTGTACCTTTCACGAAGTGAAGGATCTTGCTTGAATTTACGCTCGAGCGCGATTAAACGTCTTTGAGCAACAGCACGAGAATTACCTAATTCGGCAGGATTTTTCGAAAAAGGCAAGTTAACAGAATATCTTCCGTCCTTATCTCGAGTAACAGAAGCAGTATATAGATTTTCACATTCTATATCTTCAGGACTGAAACAACGAGAACGAGGAACTTCTTCTAATTCCCAAAACTTATATAAGGCATCATTAAGATCAATACTAGCCATTGTAAAAAATTAAGTAGTAGAAGGTTGTACTATTCCATTGTAAGTGTCATCATAAGATGTAGGGATATCACCCAAAAGAACATATCCAAAAGCAGTTTGAAGAGCAGGAGGTGCGGATGAACCGGAATCAACACGATTACCTATATATATATAAGGGAATAACTGAGCTCTCACCACAATGTCAATACCTCCGGGAATATTCCACGTAAGGTCTGCTAGCGACAGATTACTAAGATAAGACATTATATTACTACAATTCACATAACGAGCTGGTAGATTATCAGTAATTGCATCAACTACCAAAGCGTGTATATAATATTTATGCGGAGATACACGAGATTCAAGTGTCAAATAAGTAAAACCATGAATAGGTCTCGATAACAATCCTACTCCCTTTATAAATGAATTATTCAAAGGAGTGATAGGTAGATTTAACACCTTACAACAATCCACAGTAATTAAATTATTCTGAGAACCATTATCAATTAAACATCTAACCAATTTCCGGTTACCATTATCACCTTGAGCGTAACTTGAGCAGTTGATAATAATATCGTAAACCCTGGTTTTGTCTTTGCAGACAAAGAAACTGTAGTAGCAGAAGGTATAAGTGATACTGGTTATACTTGAGGTTTATTAGCCGGAATTGAAGGATTTGTTGAGGTCACAACTGAGGGTAAAACAGTGGCTGCACTGTTTGCCTTGCGAGAACCATCCTTATATTCTGCGGACTTCTGAGCATTCAAGAAATGTAAAAGAGTATGATGTCTCTTACCACAAGTTCGACAAGAACGACGTGACTTACAAAATGAAGTTAGATGGGAAAGGCTTGATTTGACAAATTCATATCTACTTTGCGGAGGATTCTGCTGTTTAAATTGTGAGCATTGATAAAGTTGAATATGATCATTTTTACTACATAACCTACACGAAGAAGTGCCATTACTCCGTGGTGATCGTGTAACACCATTGGAAACAAATGTTTTCGAAGTACGAGAATTACGTCCCAAAGAAGTAGAAGAAACAGCAGATCGCTGAGTGGATACCTGGGCTGTCATTGCATTCGTAGCATTGCTCAATCGCTGCAAGATTCTTACTTGATCCTGAATAAATTCAATGAATGCTTGACAGATAGGAATCTCTTCATTACGTACTGACAATTCAAAGCTTTGTACAGTCTGGGCATCTACCTTTTTTAATGCAATATGTAGCAAAATAAAGTCTGTGAGATCCTTTATCCCTAATTGCTTTAAAGCAGCAATAGAAGCAGAGTATTTCTCTAAAAAAAAATTCAAGCTATCAGCTGTGTGAGTACAATTCTTCAACTCAAAAATATTATTCAAATAATGGTTACCTAAAGCACGTTTATCTTGATACTTCTTTACTAAATTATCCCATAAAATGTTGTAGGTATCACCAGTGGGAACAATTCCTGCCACTATCTTCAAAGCATTATGAGTCAATTTACCCATCAAATATTGAACACGCTGAGCGTCGGAGAGTTGTGGGTTTGTATGGATATTAGATTTAAAAGACTCAAAAAAAATTGGCCAGTTATCAGTGTTCCCGTCAAAGAATGGAATATCTATTGGAGGTAATTTCACCTTATGCGGGTTAAAAGATGTACTTTGTGATGTTGGCCGGAAATAGTCCTAATGTTGTTTCTAACATGTTTAATCCGAGCATACAAATCCTCCAAAGAAATTAATGCACTATAATCTGGTTGAGATGAGGGTTTAATTTCTAACTGAACTTCATTTATTTGATCAACAACCTGTTCGAACTTTAATTTCAATTCCTCTATAGTCTCTGACTCTGCCATGAAGTTTTCGTTCAATTTGTTGGAACGTTCGGCAGGACTAATCTTTTTTGAAAGCTCATAAATGGCATTAAATTTCTGAAACACTGCATCCCTTTTTGCAATCAATATCTTTAGCTTCGACTCCATGCTGACTTACAATATGCTAACCCAATTAATTTAATCACTTAACTAACGCAACTATCCACCTAACTAACAACTAACTATCCGCCTCGATGGACCAAATTTATACTAATGCATTGGCTTATTAACGCACACATTAAAAAAAAAGCGGTTGATAATACAAGAAGATGAAAAAAAAATTATGGCGGACATTACCTTTGGCGTTGTCTTCAATTCTCGTAGTTTGGTGAAATGCGGTCATAAATCAATCCAGATAATACTGCAGAACTCTCCTTTCTAGCGCTGTTTATAAGATTACAGAGACGTCTCCAATATATATATATATATATATATAAAAAAAAGGAGCGCAGATAAATTATTATTGGTGATTTTGAATCCGGCACACACTCCCGCCTTCCTCTGCTCTCATCAATCATCTGACTAAAAGTTACTCTCGTAGCCGAACCAAGTCAAATTCATCCACCAGGTGTCGCCACAGAACAAAACAAAAGAGCACTTCTAAATGCATTATCAACAAAAAAAAAAAAGCGTTGTGGCACAGCCACAACCGTTTTCCTAAATTTTACTTATCTATTAGTTTTTCTTGCTGGCTTATGAATTTGAATAGAAATATTCATAAGCATTTTATTTAACCTTTATCTTCTCGATCTACAAAAATTTTACTGAGAAGTAAATGTTTTACAAAGACACCTGTCCCCTCACCCGAACTTACGCAAG
>JAFIDM010010741.1:0-28587 GCA_023159025.1 Thereuonema tuberculata | reverse complement strand
AGAAAATTCACCGAACGGACTTTTCGGTTGGCGCCCAACAAAATACCCGAACAACCCCTGAAGGACTAAAATTATCGCGTGGTACCGTTACATATTTGGCGCCCAACGTGGGGCCCGACAACAACGAGGACCCGATACACGAGGCGCCCACGCACGAAGACAGCAGGACCCAATACACGAGGCGCCCACGCCCGAAGACGGCGGACCCGATACACGACGCACCCGGCACGAAGACAGCAGGACCCGATACACGAGGCGACCACGCAACGAAGACAGCGGACTGAAACACGGAGTGGACACGGCCCACGGAGAGGTGTGTTCCATTACATGTTGTGAGGACGTATATGCAAGTTTAAGGAGTTAAGTAATTAGAATAGCAAATTAGTTTAGAGTCGTCATGAGCAATAATGGTGATTCAGACGGAAAGACGCCCAAAGACGCGTTTTCTCAGTATAGGGAGGCTGAAACCTACGCCAGTAATGGAGAAACGGACGAGCCCGAGTCGTTAGATTCTAGCTTGATGCAGCAGTTAAATTTAGAAGAGCAGGCTGCACACGTTAGTGTGGCAGCGCCTAGACCAGTTCACATTGTAGCTCCCGCGCCTGAGACACTAGCTGCGGAAGCGCCGCGTAGTCCGGCAAGGCAACCAGGATTAGCAGAGCTATTTGAAGCTATGGCTAGGTTGGCCGAACAAAACACGCAATTGAAAGCTGACATAGGTAGCAAAATGGACGAACAAAACACGCAATTAAATGCCAAAATGGACGAACAAAACACGAAATTAGATGCCATGGACGAACAAAACAAGCAATTAAATGCCAAAATGGACGAACAGATGGCCAAGACTAACGAGTCAATTCAGAGACTGAATACCATAGTCGAGGAGCTAGGTGTAAAGACTGGAGAAACGCTGCAGAGATTAGATGCAAAAATAAGTGAACAAAGTGCAAAAATCGATGCTCAAGAAGTAAAGCTGTCCGTGAGGCTTGAACAAGGTCTTCGGAATATTAAGGATGACGTCCAACGTACAATCAAAGAATTCAAAATGACCTTCGACGGTCGCATAGCCAAAGTCGAATCAGCAGTGCAGCAAAAGTGCGACACCTTAGAAGGCAAAGTGGCCGACGAACTCAGCCAAGTCAATGGACAAATTGGCGAAGTCAAGCAGAGCATAATAGGAATAACAGAGAAGGTCGGACAGGTGCACCGCGACGCGGTTGACAAACATGCCCAGCTAAGCACACATGTACAAACAGTGGTTGTTCAACAAGTACAGGAAGTTCGACAGCTCGTAGAAGAACGAGTTAAGGACATGAATGACAAAATGGAACGCCTACCAGCAGCACCTGTAATGCTGGCAACGGCATTGACCAATATACCACCCACATTGACCTTTAATGGGACGTCCGGCGAACATCCCAGTGCATTTATGAAGGCTGTCACAAATTACTTCGCATTAACGAATGTCAGAGAGGCACTGAAGCCGCGAATAATCTACCAAATGCTAAAAGGAGCGGTGAAAACGTGGATGGATACCTTGGACCCGTTTCCCACCACCATGGACGAGTTTAAGAGTAAATTTCTCGCTCGATTCTGGGGAAAGGAGGCACAGGCCAAATTCAAATTCGACCTCATGCACTCCTACTGGAGGAGAGGAGATGGTAGTATGCGTGGTTACGCAGAGGACAAGATAGCTGCGCTGAGGCAGTGTGAACCACCGATGTCAGAGCAGGACATTATAAGCTTACTCACGAGACATTTTCCAGTGCACATACGAAATCTGCTCATGAGTGTGGACGCGATGACCATCGAAAAATTTCAGTTCATGCTAGGGAATTACGACCACGCCAGTGAAAGCTTCACACAGCCCGATAGGAAAGCAAACGTGAACAGCGTGTCATCGCCTACAAGTAGGAGTAACGGACCGGGTTACCGCAGAAACAGTGATCGGACGGAGTCTCCACCAAGCAACCCGATGAAAACGGGAGAGCATAGCCCAGATCGAGACAGACCGATACCAAGGGATACCGGCGGAAATCGTTGGACGAATCACGAACCGAGTGAAGGGAGAAATAGCCAATCGACCTCAAGAGGCTCAGATGAGAGCAGAAATCTCCGCACAGCAATTGCATTAGACGAAGGGGCGAGTTGTTCAACAGTACGAAAAAAAAACTAGTGACGTTTGGCGAGAAGGACCCCCAGCCAAACGATCCGACGCTTCAAGTGGTCCCCATCTTGGCAGTGAAAACTTTAGACCCCGACTTACTCCTGGACTTCGGCGGAGGTGATGACACAACGGTCAGAAGGCAATGTCCGGTGATACGCGTAAAAGTTAATGGAGTAAATGTCAACGCGTTGGTGGACACAGGTAGCACGGCCACCGTGATGTCTAAAGAGGTACTCAGTCTAGCAAATGGAGTTAGTGACGAAATCCTGACCTACCCAGTGAAAAAGGTTGTCGTGATCGGCGTTACGGGGAAACAAGTGGAAGTCATTGATCGTCAAGCCGTAGCCGAAATCGAAGCACAAGGTAAGAAATATCCTGCTAAGTGCCTTGTGTCAAAAAGGGTGATGTACCCGCTCATATTGGGCATTGATTTCCTGAAGGAGCACCAGGTGATCATCGACCTGGAAAACAGGGTAATTAAATTTCCACGACAAACCGTGCAAATTGAACCCGATGAAAAAGAAGAAATGGAACGTTTTAAGATAGGAGTTTTAAATCTACTTAATTATGGAATCTAGTGAAAAGCCAAACGATTCCATGATGCAAGTAAACTCTAAATATTTCACCTAAGTGAAATATTTAGAGTTTACTTGCATCATGGAATCGTGTGGCTTTTCACTAGATCCCATAATTAAGTAAACTCTAAATATTTCACTTAGGTGAAAAAAAAAAAAAATGGACTGTAAATAGTGTGAACAGTGTGTAGAAGTGAACTTTAAATTGTGCGACGATGCAGTAAAACTGTGAACTGTAACCTGTAGCAGTGAACCTTGAACTGTGTTTAATACATACATTTTTGATTCCTTACTCTGAAGAAGACATCAGTCAAGAGAAGACACCTTGAAGTAACAAGAAGAGCCTTTGTAAATAGTTTTTAAGCTTCATTTTATTTTTGTAATGTGAGTTTGTCACAGGGTTGTTTTGAAATAAAACATTTGTTTTTTTTATTGAAAAAAAAAATATTGAGGGGGGTAATGTGACAATACTCATATGTCGATTTATTATAACTATTAAAATATTAGAATATTAATATTATTATCATTGTAAAGACAAAAGAAATGTCAATTGAGAAAAATAATTTCAAAGTAATTATTTTGTAAAAGCTAATGGCGAAAGACTTCGTTAGGGACAGTTTTAATTATTGTCAGTGATTTTTATTTTAGTTTAGGCTTTAATTTATTTTAATTTAGGATTTTAGGAGATAAATCTTTTAAATGTAACTTATTAGGATTTAATGCAATTTAGTGTTAGAAATTTAGGTGTTTTAAGTAGTTGTGTAATTTAAGATTAGTTGAATTTAAGGATTTTAATAAGGAATTAATTTTCTTTTTGCTTTAATTAAGCTGAGTTTATTTGAGTTTGGAAATTTCCTATTCTTAGGAATTTCCTTGTGGCCATCATTCCATATTTGGAATTGTTGTAAGCATTGTAATTCTATTGGTTAATTAGCATTATCACTCCATGTGAGGTAATTATGAGGTAATCTCCCTTATTTGGGCAGATATGCAATCCTGCTATCCGTATGGTCTGTGCGACGCGTGACGTCACACAGCGGCGCTCTTAAAGTTTATAAAACGGGGTTTTCGAGTTAGATCTCTCTCTCTCGCCGCAGTTTCGCTCTCTTAACCTTTGCTACAATGCACCCGGCCTCGACGATCGCCGCGGACGATGTATTGGCAGCCGCGCCTCAAATTCTCGATGCGTTTGTTAGAAATAGGGTGTGTTAAATCAAGTTATCGTTAGTTAGAATAGGCAACCCGTGGATAGCCTACAATTTATTGGTGCGAAAAATTACTGAAA
Source organism: Thereuonema tuberculata (assembly GCA_023159025.1). Classification (NCBI taxonomy): domain Eukaryota; kingdom Metazoa; phylum Arthropoda; class Chilopoda; order Scutigeromorpha; family Scutigeridae; genus Thereuonema; species Thereuonema tuberculata. The sequence continues at coordinate 24,560 of JAFIDM010010741.1, read as the reverse complement.
TTAATTTGCAAAATAAAGCTTGCAAATTTTGTGTTCAATGCACGTGTACATCCGTGCAGGATTCCCCAAGTTACTTAGTGCTTCGTAAGTGAAAATTTGTGCTTCGTAATTTAGTTATTTAGTGCTTCAAAAGTAAAAGTTGTGCTTCGTAATTTAGTTACTTAGTGCTTCGAAAGTAAAATTTGTGCTTCGTAATTTAGTTACTTAGTGCTTCGAAAGTAAAATTTGTGCTTCGTAATTTAGTTACTTAGTGCTTTGTAAGTGAAAATTTGTGCTTCGTAATTTGGTTACTTAGTGCTTCGTAAGTAAAATTTGTGCTTCGTAATTTAGTTATTTAGTGCTTCGTAAGTGAAATTTCAGTGCGTCATAATTTAACTTTATGCTTCAAGAAGTTATAAGCCATAGCTTCGCCGAAAGTATTATTCTTGCAGTGTTGTGTCATATTATTATTTCGCAGTGTCGAATAAAAATGGTTAAGTTTAAATTAATGTGGTGAATGCGTTGTGCTTCTTTGTGCGTGAACGTGAAGTGTGGCTCCCCCACGCTCCGAATGGATTGGATTAGTCAGGGCATACCATGTAACGACTTTGGAGGGGGTAGATAGAAAATTCACCGAACGGACTTTTCGGTTGGCGCCCAACAAAATACCTGAACAACCCCTGAAGGACTAAAATTATCGCGTGGTACCGTTACAATATGTAAATAAAATAAATAAACATGAAAAAAAATTAATAATTTATAACTTCATTATGTTATCCCTGACCTTTTAATTTGAAGATATTTAACATTATATTATGACGATTTTATAGTCTTAATGTTATAAAAACATGCTTATTTAACTGACAATTCTCAACTTTGGAGTCCATTTGTACTGAAATCATCAGATATCTTATGTTCGATAGTCTGAAGTATTTGATCAATTTTACTGTAGTATATCAGAATAAAAATAATGTTTGAGTTATTGAGACACAGAGTTAAGAATAGGATAAAGGAATTCCCTTCCCCTGATTCAAAATTGCTTTATATCATTTTTAGCATAATTATGTAGGAAATAAATTTCTATGTGTTTGTGTACGTTCAAATAAATTTTGAAACACTAGAGGATTCAAGAATATATTTTACTAAAATCTTTTTAATGCCAAATACTTTTATATTCTGTAGAACCCGAATGTATTTCCAAAATAAAATCTTCAATACCGGTATCTTAATAATATTTAGTTCTTTGTTTTCAATCCTTTTTTAATTGGGAATAATCAATATAATTTCTAATAAATATCATAATGTATTTAAGAAGTGACTCAGTAACAGATTAACTGAGACCCCTGTGTATGAGATTAGAGGAAGGTTCCTTAAGAAAAGTTTTAGATCTAATAGTTATTTCTAGGATTTGCACGTGACCAACGAGAAGTTCCTCAATAGATTTAAAGCATACTTTCTTTTAAAATGATTTTTTTCTTTATTTTTGTAAATAAATTTTTTTGGGACGGCCGTTTCGAGCTTGTTGACTCTTCTCAGCCGGAGCTAATCAGCTAGTGCAATACTCAAAAGGCGTACGAGGGGAGGTATTGAGAATACAAGATGGATACAGTGACCCCTCAATAACAGTGACCTTTTGAGTCTTGCACTAGTTGATTAGCTCAGGCTGAGGAGAGCCCAACAAGCTCGAAACGGCCGTCCCAGAGTATCAGCTCGACAAAAAAAAGGCATTATGTGACTTAATTGCTTTTCGTTTATCCGTTAGAGGGTTTGTTTTTTATTTCTTTATTATTTTTTTCTTTTCTTTTCTTTGTGGTCAAATTCCTTTTGTGGTAGCCTGAGCACTATCCAAGGATTTGAATTCCACATTTGATTCTTGTTTTTTATTTTCTTACTTTTAGTTATTGAGGGGTCACTGTTTCCATCTTGTATAATTAAGAAAAACTTTCCACTGTTAGGAAATTCGAAGTTTTTCTAGACAGCGGTAATCCTTTAAAGAATGTTAATTACCTAAACTCTCTTTGAATAAAAATGAAGGGATTATTCATTGAAATATCAACTAAATGAAACTGATGAAAATAACCCAGGTTCTGAGCCCTACACTTTTTTTTTTTTTTTTTTAAGATTGACATAAATTAGTGTGTTTACAAAACAGTGGCGTAGCGTTGCGGGGGCGGCCCGCCTCGAGTGACACTTTTTTGAGGCGGCAAAATTTCACAATAAATAATAATAATAGTTTGTAACCTTCAATATTGCTAGTAACCTGATCTAAAAATCTTGTAACCTGATCTAAAAATTTGAACCATTAATTTTCATATTTTTGTCGCAAGTACAATTCGGACCGATTAAAATGAGCGCGGAATTTTTTATTATTTAATCTGCGACGGAACCCTTTATTTAAGTGAGTGTATTCATCTCGCTCGCTCTAGAGACTGGCAACAACGTCTGTACTAACCAGTTTCCTTGCGCTACTTCGACGTGCTCGGATTGTTCACATTGACTCAATTAACCTGCTACAATTCATGAATTTCTTTCCGGGCGGAACTTTTGGGGGAGGCAAAATTTAAATACCAAAGGGGCGGCGGATTTGGCTTACGCCCCGGGCGGCTGAAACCCACGCTACGCCACTGTCGTAAAATATCGGAGAAGAACTCATAAAATAAAATCTTTAAATGTTCACAGACAACATCATTTTTACTATTTAACAAATTAGTAAATGTTACAAAATAACAATTTTTTTAAATGGTGAAAGGAACTTAAAAATCAGTTAAACATATTTACAACAAAAGATTTAATTTATGAATATTTTTATTATAATTTTAATGTTTGTTTGTTCCTTTCACCATTTAAATCAGCAATTTATTATAAAACAGGTAAAACGTCACTTATTTCCATCAAATAACAAAAAAAAAAAAAAAAAAAACCAAAAACAAAAAAACTCACGAATTTCATCAACTTTTTTCTTAGCTTCCGCGCAGTCTGAGCCAAACATCTTGGGTAAATTCTGCTCATGATTCCTAATACGGATAAAACAGTTGTTCATGATTTCAAAAATTATTTCGCTAATTTTTAAAACCTTTTTGATAAAAAACTAGTCATTATTTGACTAGAACAGAATTTCCAATTTGCAACCATTTGAAGTCATGCTCTAGTAGAAATATCGCGTTGTCTACTATGCAGCAATTTGGACCCCTTCCCCCTGGTTCAAATGGTTCTCTTTTGTTTCAAGTCTTTTCATTGGTGACTGTATACTGCCTTCCGGCTTTTAAGAAAGGTATAATTCAGTTCATTGATTCAATTAAAAAAAAAAGAAAAAAAAAAGTTTTTTTTTGCTCTTTCGAACTTTAATTGAAATAAACGATAAAAATAAATCTTGTTTTGCACTCAATGAAGCCAATGAAGCTGTGATTATAAGTAATTGTGAGTAAAACTGTTTTTTGGTTTTTTTTAAGTATGTAAAAATAAAAAAAGAGAACATCTAAGCCCTATAGTTAGTGAAATAGAAACGTCCATTAAAATCTAAAAAGTCTGTTTCAATAAAACAAACAATGTATGTTTGCAATTGTCGCATTTCCATTCTACGACAGATTGAGGAACGTCCCAACAAAAGCACAAGGAGGTGTAGGGTAGAGGTGAAGCAAACCACAGCATGGGGAATTTTGCACCAGGAGCAATTTTGCACCAGGTGCAAAAAGGAGGAGAGATCCATTTCAGCAAATTTTTCAGGAGTAGCAAAAAACTAGGAATTCTTTGAATTTATAATTATGATTCATATGTAGGGTTAAAATCTAGTACTTAATAAATAATATCCTCACAAAATACGCTTTTTGGAAATTTGGTTAGATAACAACATCACAAAGAAAACGTTGAAGCTGCCCCCTTTTTGCACCGGAGAGTAAAAAAAAAAAAAAAATCAAACAAATTTCAGTGCGATTTATTAACAAAATTTTATCAAAAGTAATAAATAAGCACAACCTAATCATCTGTAAAACTATCTTCTTCTGTCTGAGTAGATTCTTATTCTCCTTGACACTTCGGCCGGTCATAAAACCACATACAGTCAGAAGGCATATATTTTGTTGCAAGTTCTTTCACATGTAGATATTTGGGGCGCTTAAGTGGAAACGGTCCAGAGTAGAACAATAATGTAGAAGGAGGTAAAGTCAACGATACGCCACGTTTCTCAAGGGTAAACAAGTCCTTAACTAAGGCACTGGCCGAACTGCTGCATTCCACGCCTTTTGCTGTGTACTCCATGACACGATAAGAAGTTATACCAAATTTTTGCCGTCTTTGGTTTGATACGCACTTTTTAAAATGACCGTTGAAATGACCACTGAAGTTCAAAATCATTTCTTAGGAAACTGGAACCACTATAAATTTGCGGCATGTATTTTTTACTAGAGGTGCTCCGGAGGTGTCCCCTATTTGCACCGAATCCAATCAGGAGGCATATATATATCCATTGTATTTCCCTTATGAGTTAACGGAGCTGCCTCATTTTTTCACCAATCGATGGAGCGCCTTTCTATAAACGTGTAGCGAATAAAAACGAAAAATCGTCAATATATGGAGCTGCCTCCTTTTTGCACCGGTGTCTTCAATTACATCTATTCCATTTACAGAGAATTCACGCATTGAACGCTGAGGATTATCCTCGGCGCATAGACTTCAGTGCAGTCGGATTTTCCAGCACATATGCTCTTCACAGATGAAGCATTGTTTACATGTGAGGAAGTGTTTAATGTACACAATGCTCATGTCTGGACAAGCGCAAATCCACACGCTACAAGGCCACACTTACCAGCAACGAATCTCTCATTCTTTGGGCGGGTAACATCAACTAAAGTCAATGTATGGGCTTTGTGTCCATAGACAAGTATGGAAAGCAATTGATCTTGGTATTTGCCGACAATGCTAATACGCTACATATCAATATGTATCTTCATTCTTTCCTTAACTGATTCCTTTCTGAGATAGTAAAAGATTTTGCTTGTTTTTTTTGGAAACATGAATTTTTTTCCATTCAATCATTTCTGTCTTTTTATTCAAATTTTTATAAACATGCCGAATTCTTAAATTAAAAAATAATTTTTCATGCTTAAATTAAAAGGGAAAAATTGCAAAAACATTTTCAAACGTTCTTAAAAGATTCTTTTTGATCTAAAATTTCCACCGAATTTTCGAAATAAACATAAAACAGTGGAAAGTCATTTGTGTTATCAGGAATGTATTGAAACTATATCGCCAGAAATTACTGCGTTAGCTACTGAACTCCCCTCGTATCCAAAATAATTTTTTACTTGTCTGAAAAACCAGAATTACGAATAATTTTGGATTATTAAATCCAAAAAAACAAAATTACTTTTGAGCTTATACCAGAGAGAAAAATAAATTCTTCTATAAACTTTTGATTAAAGATTAAAATACGAAAAAACAAATTTTCTTATCGAACGTCCTCAGATTCGTAAAGAATCATCCTTATTTAAGAATATATATATATGTAAAGGAAATATATACAAATTAAAACACCAAAACTTTTATTTTGAAAGAACAATCCTTATCAAGAAGTAATCAAATAAATTGTTATGATCAGATAAACTGACTCACAACAAAAATCGATTACTTTCAAAAACTCGATTAGGTTCATTTCAATCAATAACTAATCATTTGTACAAATGAAAGCTTGAACTATTGTATTCTTAATAATTAATTCTTAATTTCAATGGCCCGGTTTATATAACCTGGAAAAAAAAATAATATTGCCTTAAGTACTAGAATTTTGAAGAAAAGTTAACGATAAGTTTTCTGATTAATGCCCCATATTTGTTTTCTAATAAGGGACCAATGGCTTTGTTTTGGGTCTAAGTTCTTGTCATCGATTATAGAGGGCGGCCTAATGGTAAGGGATTGGTGGTTAGACTGTGCCTTTTGATTGAAGCTAATCTTTAGGCTATGGAGTCTTCACTCCTTGTTAATTTTTGAACTCTCACTGAGAAATGTATAAAAAGGATGTTCTGTGGTCATTATGTTCACATTGAAAAAGATTTGTAACTTGACAAATCGAAACATGTATGTATCTTATCCCTTTCTATTTAAAGTATTAATTTTTAAAATTTGTGTGTCTGGCTATTTCATTTGTGGCCCTTAATAATACCTTGAAAAAGAGATGAAAGTATAGTTTAAGTTCTGTCGGAAACTTCTTGTTAACTATTGTATGGTCCTCTCAAAAGCAATTGCACTCTAATATATAATAAAATAAGTATTTTCAAACGCATTGCAATTCCTGGACATGTAAATGATTTATATATATATATATATATATATAAATGCCTACTACATTGGCACAAAAAGGTATATAAAAATTACCTAAATAATAGATGAGACGTTTCGAAGCTTCATTACAGGCTTCTTCTTCTTGTCTTGGTCCCCCGTGTATTTGAAGTTTGTTTTTACGATGGAATATGTCGGGTAACGGCAAATCTTGGTTGGATATATTACTCTGTTGTGATGTTATTGTTGATTGTGATGTGTTGATTGTTAATCAGTCTTTGTTGTGATGGGCTTGTTGGTAAATCTTGGATGTGAATGGTCACGGGTTGTTGATTTCTTGTATTCATGGCTGGAAACAGTCTTATGTTGTGTTTGTTGTGTTTGTTGAGTGGATGGCGAGTTCATTATAGGCCGTATTCAAGTACATTTTTAGTAGATAAATCTTGATTGTAGCTTTTAAGCAGACGAATCATTCCTGATTCGTAAAATTCTTTGAAATAATTCCTACGCCCCTGTAAGGCTTTGTGGGGCACTCTATCATAGACTTAATTTGGAGGAGCCCATTATTTTAGGGCAGGAGGTTAACTTTTTTCGCAGAAAGTGCCGGCAAAACATGTTGATATTAGATATCGTATAACGATGGTGTTTCGGTCAGTGCTGTGGCGCTTTATAATTGGCATAGCACAAGTTCAGCAAATAAATCTAGGAAGAATTCCAGTATTGGTTAAGGTAAATGTTTAAAAATAGATTTATATTTTTTTTCCCTTCCCGCCCATCCCCCCACGTGTTTTGATTTTGTTTTTAACATTTAAACGATCCTTTCGAAAAAAATAATCAAAAATGGAGGAAATCATCAAATTGAAGAACAACGTGAAAGAAGGCGAGATGCTGCTAGAGAAAATGCGAGGACGATAGAGGTTTAAAAACCTTTAAACAATTCGATGTGTATCTGGCATTTTCGATGGAATGATGTGTTGCATGCATTGCTGCTGGTCGTTGATATTTCGATCACTTTCTGTGAAACGGAGCGACTGTACGGCCAACACCTCTGTATTGTTTGATCGTTCATATCTTGGAAACAAAGCATTTCCTATCTCATGTTTATATGACATTTATTCGTTCTTTTGCATGATTGAATACAATTTCTAAGTTTGGCAGCACATTTCAGAATACCCTGTATAAACAGCAATGGGTGAATATATATTATAAGAACATACAAAAGAAATAAATAGTTTTGTGTTTTAAATGAAATTTAACAATACTAACGAAATATATTTAGAAAATTATAAGAAAAAAAATCTTAACCATCATTCAATAATAAAAAATGAAAAACAAAAACAATAGTAACAGAAAGTATCAATAACATTATTATTATTATTATTATTATTAAGCAGTGGAGTATTATTACAATGTTATTAACAAAAATAATAATACAAAGAAAGCTAAAGAAATAGATCAACTAATCCATTTGTACTAAAGTCATTAGATATCTTATGTTGGATAGTCTGAAGTATTGCTCAATATTACTAAAGTATATGAGAATTAAAATAACACATAACAGAGACACACACATTCACATTGACTGATTGACTTGATGAGCCTTTCTCCACTTAAAAGTGATTTAAAACTTCATTTATTTTTATCTATCTATCGTTTTTAAATGAACAGTTTGGACAAAATCTGATGATGATTTGTCAAAATTTTTAATTGATATGCAAAAGTTAGAATATGCAGCATTCATTATTTCGATATATTTTGATATTTAAGCCTTTTTTTTATAAATAAAATAAATATTGCTTGAAAACGACTTTATATATATTATTTGAGTGAGAAAGATTTGGAATACTTGCTGAAAAGATTTGGAGAAGCTTGTCATAAAGTTGGAACGGAGATTAACACCAAGAAAACAAAAGTGCTACGAGTTGCTAGAAATGCTGAAAAACTATATTTTAAATTAAAAGGAGAAAGGGTGGAACAAGTTAAGCAATTCAAATATTTGGGTAGTATCATTCAGGATGACGGTAAATGCAACATAGATATTAGAGATTGAATTCGTAAGGGAAAATTTGCATTTTATAATAGAAAAAACCTGTTCACAAATAATATGGATATTGATTTAAGAAAAAGACTTATAAAATGCTACATTTGGAGTATTTCCTTGTATGGTTCGGAAACTTGGACTCTGAGAAAGAGAGATGCTGAGATGCTGGAAGCATTTGAAATGTGGCTATGGAGGAGGATGGAGAAAATTAAATGGACAGACAAGATGACTAATGATGAAGTTCTGGAAAAAATAGGAGAAGAGAGAAGTTTATTAAAGAATATTAGAAGAAGAAAACAGAACTGGATTTGGTCATGTGCTGACAAGTGAGAGGTGAAAATATCATGAGGAAAGTTTTGGAGGGGAAGATTGAAGGAAAGAGACCAAGAGGAAGAAAGAGAAAAATGATCCTGGATGACCTATTGACTACAAGTGTTTATCAAGGCCTGAAAGAGGAGGCAAGAGATAGAACGACTTGTAGAAAGAAACATTGCTGACCTTATTTGCTTCTTGCCGTTGGACCTGTCTGCGACAGAACACTGATGATGATGATATATATCATTTATGTAATTGTAGTTGTTTAATGCAATGATCTATTAGATGCCGCTGCGCTTATCACTAATATTATGTATGATTTCTTTTTTGAGGGAATAAAATTCAAAATTGCTGATTTGTTTTAGCCAGAATATTAATCAGCGTAATGACGTTTGGTTTGATTTAAAATGCATTTTAAATCGCCCGTACCTAAAAGCTTTTAAAAGAAATGTTATAAGACGATTAGGAGTCTATATATCTTCTAAAAAAAAATTGGTTTTCTCTATTAATAGCACAATGCTGAACAAAAACCCTCTTCCCTTTTATTAGAAATGATATTGCAGATTCATTCAAGAAGATAAATAACTTTGTAAACAAACTAAGCCAATTATGTATGTTTCGATTTCAATATGGAGGAAAATTTGGGCGAATTTTAAGACGTTATAACATAGTGGCTACTGCCATAACTCAAAATACTACTATACAGTTTGTCAATTATAAAAGCAATATTCATGATAATTATTATATTTAAAATAATTGCATTTAAACTATTAAATATTTAAATGAGCCCTGCCTCGATAGAGAGAATCTAAACGTCCTTTAGGGCATTCGCCGAAGATGAATATCATTAAAAAAGAGAATACAACTAGTCACGATTACGAAAAGGGCATATAATCGTAATCCCCCTATTTTTGGGAGGGAAAGTAAGCATCACTTAAGTAAATTTAAAAAATCCCTTATAAAATTAATTAAGAAGCCATATAATAAGAAGTTTTCAGTATGAAAGATTGTGTGAGAGTCTATGGATTAAATTATCCCCAATTATATAGTTTACTTTTCACCTTGACACTACTCATTAGCCTTATAAATAGGTTTAGGTTTGGTTTTTTTTTTTAATAGTCTACCCACGTTTTTACTTCCATTCTAGGAATTGATTATTCTCTAAAGCAAAGTCACCATCTACACTTTACATTGATTACTTTGATTCCAAATATCATAATTACCTCTCTCCCACACATATGCACTCTGTGACCCAGCGTAAAGTCAATGTTAATGATCTTCGATCTCTTTCAGTACTTTCACCAACTTCCCAAGATGTCAGTAGTCTTCACTCTGAACAGACCCACGGGAACATCCCACTTTAATCCTTCAAAGATCTATCGTACAAACCGATAAACCTGCGTCAACCGTTAAACAGCGCAATAGACAGTGGAAAAAGACAAATACAGGAAAGAAGGAAATGAAACATCCAAGCCGACGCCGAAACCAAGATATACCCAAGTTTGAACCAGAATCGGGTACAAGGTTTGGTAAAGACTTCCATCCAAAGTGGTACGTTGTACTCCATTTCAGTACGCGCTTGTCTGTGGGTTGTTGGTGCGGGAAATGATTGAGAAATCCATCACCACATAAATCAGATGCTCAAATGTCTTTGGTGAATGATTGAAGCTCTTATTATATTATTTTTTTTGAAATTGTTAAAAGTCCAAAATGTTAAAATGTGTTTTAAAGGAAACAGAAAAATACCCCTTCATATGATAACTTTCTTTGGTTTTTCAAGTAATTGTTGAAAATAACTAAGGAAGAAGAGAGCGATTCTAAATTATATAATTAAAAATTAATAAACAAATATTCATTTCGTTTTCAATTCCTTACAAAATATATATACTTCCGTAAGCTGTAACTATTCAATATACATCTCCATTCTTTCTTTAACTAATTGCTGTCTAAGACCTAGAAGTAGTTGTAAAATATTTTGTCTTCATTTTGAGAAACATGAATTTCAGAATATTTATTTAATATTTATTTAATATTTCAGAATGAATTCAGATATTTTAGTCTTTTAATTCAAATTTTTATAAATATGCAGTTCTTCAATTAAAAAAAATAATACTCGAAACGAAATTAAAAACAGTGGAAGGTCATTTGTATTATGATTCATCTGCACTATCATAAATTTGTAAAGGAACCAGAGAAATATTAAATAGACTTTCATCATTTGAGCTTCTTTCTTCTTCCGAGAAACCTTTAATTAAAACAAAAATATTCATTTAGAAAAACCCTGTCCTATCTTCCATTAGGTTCTGCCACCTATCAAATTTTTGTTCGCCAAAGAATCGGCCGATTTAGTTACCACAGAAGTTGATAAGATAAAACCCCTATGCCAACCGAAATCACCCTGGACGATTTGGAAATTACCATAACGCAGACTTTGATATTTTTCATTCTGAACAGCAAACTTTATAATGAAGTATCATCATCTCCTTCTCCCCAGGTGATCCGTGGGGGGGGGGAACCAAAGGAAATGAATAATTTTAACGGCATCTCAAGAAAACAACGGAAAACAGAATTCCTTTCCATTTGGAATATCACACCTTCACTTTGGGATCAGGCTGTTCGAATGCATTCTCCACATTTCGTACTGGCTAGAAATTGATACATGGCAAGCAAGGGATCTTGATAATAAAGAAAAAATTTCTCTGCAGAAGAAAGAAGCTCAACAGAGATTCAGACGTGCGGCAGGCCTTATAAATAACATGTCTAAGCAGTAAGGTCAAAATAGAAATAACGACAACTCTGTACAGGAGAAACGTACAGGGGGAACGGAAGAACCTCGAGAAAAGCTGCCCAGCGCGGATTGTCCACCATTACGAAACCCACATGAGAACAGAATCTTTGAGTACTCAAAGGTGAGAGGCAAATGTCCTAGCGACAACGGTAACTGCGCGGCGAAAACTGCTGTTAAGTTTTACTTTAATTTAAATATCTTAAATGCTGTACATTACTGACGGAATGCCACTGTACTTGCCATTGTCATGTTGTACATTAAAAGCCTTGTTGAATTTACGCTTTTTGTATTTTATTATTGCTTTAGTAATATGCAGTATCATTTAATATATACTATATCTTTTTTAGTTGCAATCAAAATTTATTCCGCTAATATTGCCAGAATTGCACATTGTGCGACGCCGGCAATTGAACCCAAGTTGTACCGAAGTTTGAACCCAAGTCGGATAAAAGGTTTGTTAAAGATTCCCATTGAAGATGGTATGTTGTACCCGATTTCAGTCTGCGCATGTCTGTGGGTTGTTTGTGCGGAAAATGATTAAGAAATCCATCACCAATAAATCAGATGCTTAATTGTCTCTGGTGAATAATGATGTTACTAAACTTTTTAGTTTAAGCTTTTTTTAGAATGAAAGTAATTACAAGAATACATTCATCATCATTACGAGAAACACAGAAACTCCGACACAGAAAGTCATGAAGTACGAGCTGACAACTCTTTGCGATCGAACGCCCTTACTATATTATTTTTTTTTTAGAATATTAAAAATCAAAAAAAAGTTAAAATGAAAAAACAGAAAACACACCCTCACATGAAAATTTTCTTAGATAATTTAGTAATTGTTATAAATAACTAAGTGAGAAGAGAGCGATTCTAAATTATATAATCAAAAATTAATAAACATATGAGTATTTTTTTTTCTTTTCATTTTCGATTCCTTATAAAATACATATACTTTCTTAAGTTGTAACTAATCAATATATACCTTCATTCTTTCCTTAATTGTTTCCTTTCAAAGATAGTTGTAAAAGATTTTGCTTAGTTTTTTGAAAACATGAATTTTTCCCATTTAAACATTTCAGTCTTATAATTCAAATTTTTATAAACATGCAGAATTCTTCAATTACAAAATAATATTTCGTGCCTAAATTAAAAGAGAAAAATTCCAGTAACATTTTTAAATGTTTTTAAAAGATTTCTTTCGACCTAAAGTATCAATCGAATTTTCTAAATAAAAATGAAAACAGTGGAAAGTCATTTGTGTCATCAGGAATGTTTTGAAACTCTCTCGCCAGAAATGACTGAGTTACTAGAAACATATCCATATAGATGTGAATAATTTTTTACTCCCCTGCAATACCAGATATTTTGGATTGTCAAATCCAAAAAGCAAATTACTTTAAATGACTTGAGTTTTTACCAGAGAGAAAATAATTTTTTCAATAAACTTTTGGATAAAAAGATTTAAATACGGAAAAACGAATTTTCGTTTCGACTGTCCTAAATTCTCAGAAATGGAATTCAGGGAAAGTCCTAAATAATACTTTAAAAAATGGATTAAAGTATAGTTTAAATTCTTTCGGAAACTTCTTGTTAACTATTGCATAGCCTTCTCAAAATCAGTTGCACTCGTCATATTTGCTGAAATAAGTATTCTCAAACGCATTGCAATTCCTGTACATTTAGGGGAAAGTTGTACAAAATGGGGACGGCGGGTCAAACGGGGACATTCAAGTTCTCCTTGATTAGTGCTGCTATTGGCGAGAAACCACAGTGCTACTGACCTACTGTTACTGGATGCCATAGCAATAGTTTGAGTTGAGTAGTGAAGGTTGGATGACGCTTGCTTGAGTTTTAGTGGGATTTTTAGTTTTGAAGTGAAAAGTTTTCAATTTTTGCAAACTTTTTTGATGTATTAGTTTCGCATTTAACTGATTATAAATATTGGGCGAGTACATATTTCATTTCCTTATCTATTAGTCAGTGTTTTAGCATGTCATGTAATCTCCTGAGTCGTTTATGTGAGGAGAAAAGCGATTTTTTGTAATGTAGTTCACGGTCGGGTCAAACGGGGACACTGGTGGTTGTTCAAAATGGGGACGAATATCGAATGTTAGAGCGCTGAGGAAGATGATCAAACATTCATTTGTGATTACTGTGCTTAGGCCAGTTCAATGATCATTTACAATATTCCTAATGTTATTTAATGTCATTAAAGTATAAACAAACATAGTTTTTTATTAACACAATATTTTACATTGTTTCTTATGGGTACCCCGTTTTGTCCGACCGGTTGTCTAAAATAGGGTATTACGCAATAAAACACTTAGAATTAAAATACACATGTAAAAAAGGAATTTGTTTACTTTTCTGCACCATTTTATTATAGCTAAAGGACCTAATTAATGACTAATGGTTTATAATACTAGATTTGGTTTGATTTACTAGATTTTGTTAAATTAAAGTTAAAGAAGATGAGTCCCCATTTTGGACAACTTTCCCCTAAATGATTGGTCGGAGTAACATGTCATCTTCGGTGGGAGTCTTTATGAAACCTTGTTTATTATTTCAGTTTGGGAATGTACGTGGGTTGTTGGGGCAGGAAATGATTATGAAATTTATTATTGCTGGGGATACTTGTAGCAGAACCCTACTTATATACAGAGTAGTGAGCAAAGAATGAAAAAAGATACAAGCTATAAAATTCGTCAGATTTAAATCGGGTTATTTTTAAAATTTTCCAAACTAGTATGTACAATGGAGATAATTATTAACTCCTTATATCTGAAAAGTCAAATACTTTGATAGTTCAGTCTCTATGTCAACTAGGTCACTAATCTTCTTATAGTCAGACTCTCACACTAACACAACTGTTTCACTGTTGCACTATATAACACACTACACTTTAACCGACTTATTTCTATTCTTCTTTCCAGTTAAATAAATATTCACTCTATAATATTTCACTATAGGATATACAGATTTAATCTCACTAGAAACTATTTCACTAGAATTACTTTTCACTTGTATTAACTTGATAAATAATTATAATTATAACAACCTATTCAATTGTATGCTATAACAATTCTCGTGTATCACTTTTACACTACTATTAATACTGTTTATTACGATCTATTATTTAGCTTTAATCACCTTATGTGAATTAGTAATAGTTATCTAATACGATAAGTCAATATCTGCATTTCACGAACTTGTCTTCGCTTCTTTCTTCTTATATTAACTTTATGGCCCATCCAAAAGTAAGATAAAGAATAGTTCTGTACTTACAGATTTGTAGTCGCTTGAAGACTTCTCCTTTTATTTCTCAACGTCACTGAATTAAATCCACTTCTCTTCGTAGATTTCAAAAGCACAATTTACAAGCACATTAATATCCATTATTTGCTGATTCAAATATGGCGGGTTCCTTCCTCGTCATATGAATGCTTCGTTCTTGACGTCGAATCACACCCATGTTCAAATCCTCAGGGGCACTATTCGTAATAAGCTTAATCCAAATTTCTTATTATTATTTCAACAGAAAAATTACTTATAGTTTATTTAATATTCGATATGAATATTAGACGGTATTTATTACCTTTGAATAAATGATATTAAAGTTCATTTATTCCCTTAGAGAATAATAATTATGATTTGGCAGTTCAAGGCTTGGAGCGTTCCACTCCTTCGATAAGGGTTCAGGGTAGCTTCACTATTCGAGAACAGTTCTAGTAATAACAGGACGAATATATTAATCACAATTTGCTTGAATACTTCTCGGTATTTGGCCACGATAGTTTATCTATCACTTCAAATTATTTTCCGACTTCTAATTCTTCTCGAAATAATTTTCCTAATTATTTCTACTTTGCGAAACGGAATTTTCAAAGTTCCTTCAACGTAATATTAACTTGCGTCTTAAACGCTGCACTCCTTCGAATTTCCTTTGATTGAAC
Organism: Thereuonema tuberculata; assembly: GCA_023159025.1. Lineage (NCBI taxonomy): Eukaryota > Metazoa > Arthropoda > Chilopoda > Scutigeromorpha > Scutigeridae > Thereuonema > Thereuonema tuberculata. The sequence goes on along the minus strand of JAFIDM010010741.1, from coordinate 9,211 downwards.
TTTTCTAATTCAGGAATTTACCTTTTTTAATTAAAGTTGATTCGCAATCTACATTTATCGGAATTTTAACTTCGTCTTTCTTTTCTTAAGACTTAGGTTCAGCCTGCTTTACCTTCGAACGGACTCGGTTCATTAGACTTCATAGTTCCTTCTGCCTATCATTCTTCTTTAATAGTTTAGTCCAACTCGGACTAACCATTCAAGCCCTTTGGGAATCATTTGTTCCAAATTAAATACATTCTAGTATTGGAATTAAAGTTCTATTCCTGCTCAGTAATAACATCATTCAGCTCCCTGTCACTAACTGCTCCCAACTTACTTCGTAGGACTCTCTTTGACGTCACAAACACTTCACCTTACTCACGTCATCAATTTGCATATTTAAATTTTCTTCCAATACTACCATTACGAAATAATAAAAAAAATTGTTTCAAGCAATTTTCTTATAAACATAACTCGAACTCAAAGTAATTAAATTATTTAATTTGAATAATTTAATATATTCCAGCATATATAAATTTTGTAATATACAAAAATTAACTTTGGAACATATTATTTTATATAGAAAGAGATAAATGGCTGAAAGTCAAAAAGGAACATACAGAGAAAGAGATAATAGTAAAAATGTTATAAGAAGAGAAATGTTATATAAATTTATGTATGGTTATCAATAAGGTAATGGTCAAGTGATCTGATATAATAAGAAATACAAAGGCAATTATGTAAAAAAAAAATCTTGGTTGGAAAAACCGTTAATCTTGGTTGGTCTTACTAATCCTAGCTTCCCGGCTAACTCCTCGCCCGCTTTATCCCCACGCTGCATAGGGCTAACGATTAACAAAAACTTCCACAAAAGCCTTCTTAAGCCCCGTGAACACCATGCAATTTTTCAGCAACTTAGTCGTTCGATTTTGACATAAACGTTTTGTTGATATAAACTTTTGTCAAACCCCGAACGATGCAACTCGACATTAAGTCGGCGGTGATAGAAGGAATCCTATAATGCAAAAATGCGTTTCCCAAACCCGATGTGGAAAATCCGAAAAAATAGAGGTTTTGAAACCTCTGATAAATTCTGCCGCATATAATTTCTGCATTTCAGTATAAACTTTATTTATGCATGAAAGAAACTCGCAATACTCTTGATATTCATTGAGTACAAGCATGTCTTCGAATCGAATCGGCAAATATCATTTTTGACGCCATTTCTTCCAGGGGCATGATGTCAGGACTGAGGTGTTCCAATGCTGCCCTGTGATTGGTTAATTCCCAGCGACTTCGATGCAATTTTTCGAGTTGCAGTTGTAGAAACAACTCGAGTCATATGACAAAAGTTGCAGTCAAGTTGCATATAATCCGGCTCAAAACTGTCTATATCAACTCGTGACGTCAAAATCTTCGACTATGTTTCTGAAAAATTGCATTGTGTTCGCGGGGATTTATGTCACTTCACTCTTATTGTCCATCTTTTGCTTCAAACGTTTGTATTTGTCGACATTTTTATATATATTTTATTTTATATTCTTTTCATTTTTACTCCACTTTTTATTTGCGGGACACAAGTACCCGCCTACTGTTCCTAACAGAACCGACCACTTTGTGCTTGATAGCCGGATAATCCCTGGAAACCCGCATTCCCGACAGACCAGCAATAGGTGTATTCAGTGGGAAGTATTACAGTAATACACAGCAATGGGATGATTACAATTTCACAGAACTGCAAGATGCCTATGATTGGCTCTTATTTGGATGACGACCCAATACCTTTGTATTTATTGTGAGATTTTTATGTTTATGACACATTTGACAAGGACTATCTGAAGTAGTCGAAATTCATCATGTACCTTTATTTGTTTAAACATAACTTTTATTATTTACCATTATTTATTTCTGCGTGTTTCCTGTTTATTCTACGTTCTTTAAATAAATCTTTTTATATATAATTGGTTCGGTAGCAATTTGAATAAATCTTGGCTCCTGCCCCTTGAACCAATAAAAATGGTTCATCCCCTTATAATAAAACTAATGTAAAATATAAACAACAATGGATGACAGATGAATTATTAGAACTTATATAAAAAAAGATAGTTTTGTGTTTTACATGAAGTTTAACAAAAATACAAAATATATTTAGAAAATTATGAGAAAAAAAATCTTATAAATAATTTAATAAAAAAAAATCAGTAGACTCCCGAATATCCGCGGAGTTGGGTGGCGTGGCAATCGCGGATAAGTGAATTCCGCGGATAATCCGAAATAGTACGAAAATCAACACAAAAATTCTTTTAACATGTTTTATTTACATTAAAGTGACAGTACATACATTATAAACAATTACTTTATTTAATTCACTTTAATTTCTTACTTTTTAACAAAAAAAAAGCGGTTATTTGTCTTTGTTAAGGCGGTAGCCTTAAAAGGTTTTGATTAATTAGAACTGTTGTATATCACTAATATTATAATTGTGTTTATTATTGTGTATAAAATCACCAAATGAAATGTATAAAATATGTAAATACATCTTCAAATAAATCTTTTTATATATAATTGGTTCAGTAGCAATTTGAGTAAATCTTGGCTTCCCGAAATTTTGAAAATGACGTTTTTTTTTTCGGTTGTTGCTGATTTTTCCCTAACGTGTGACCCCCCCCCCCCCCCTTTCCCAAAATAAAATCCATTAAACGTCCCTGATTCGAACTATAAATAAAAAAACTGTAGAAAGGAAAAAAAAAAAATAACGATGATTCCTTAAGAATCTGAGTATTTAGGAAGTGAGAAAAGAAGAGTCGTTTTTCCGTATTTAAATTTTTATTCAAAGTTGAATATTCACGAATTTATTTTTCTCTATATTAAATACTGAAAAGTAATTTAATGTGATTTTGTTCTTTCAATGTAACTATCAAAAATTACTTCGAAATTCTCACATCGCAGTAAAGTAAAAAATTATTTTCTCCTGTATTAATGCGGTTTCTTAGCTCACGCAGTCATTTCTGGCGAGATAGTTCCAGAAGATTCCTGATAACCCAAATGACCTCCAATTGCTTTTATTTTTCTTTCGAAAATTCGGTGGAAATTTCACGTCAATAAGCATCATTTAAGAACGTTTGAAGATGTTTTTGCAATTTTTCCCTTTACATTTAGGCATGAAGTATTATTTTTTAATTGAAAAATCCTGTATGTTTATAAAAATTTGAATTAAAGACTGAAATGTTTGAATGGCAAAAATTTATGTTTCCAAAAAATTAAGGAAAATCTTTTACAACTATTTTAGAAAGCAACCAGTTAAGGAAAGAATTAAGATCTATATTGATTAGTTACAACTTACGAAAGTATACATATTTTATAAGGAATTGAAAATGAAATGAAAAAGGAAATATTTATATGTTTATTAATTTTTATTTCTATAATTTTGAATCGCTCTCTTCTCACTTAGTTATTTATAATAATTTTGACGTAATCTTTGGTTATTCTCATGACTTTCAAGTAAAGAATATCAAATAAAAATAAAAGTTTAAATTGTTATATTTTTAAATTTTAGAAGTTTAAGGAAAAATTTTGATTATCTAAACTTGCATATACAAAACATCATTAATAATGCTGATATTATAATATTTGTTGAAATTAATGTAAATTTAGGAGAACCAGAACTATTCTCAACATATAAGTTTTAATATGATACAATCACCCGTGAAAATTTAACATATACTATAAGTAATAATACAAATGATTTAGAAATAACTTTATTAGCTATTTTCAAGCCATACTAATAAAAAAGATTTCTTAACTGAATTGCAAACTATTTTAAACTATCTTATTTGTAACCTTGGAATGAATTTAAGGTGCTGAAGATATTTTAACAAAACAAAATGAGAAACTACAGCACCACACGAGTAAATAACGAAACGGCCGTTCCTAATTCCTTTCGATAATCGAATCAGAAAGGCATTTATTTACTCATGTGCTGCTCTTCTTTCTCATTTTGTTTTCTCTTATTTGTAACTTATGCAAAAAATTATGCAATGCTTGTAGTGGGAGATATAAACATTCCTATATTAGACGATATAATATATCCTCTTGTTCAGAAATACATAGAGATTTATCATACTTTTGGCTAAAGATATTCTATTAACAAACTCACAAGGGATATTAAGACAAATATAACTACCTCAAAAGCATGCATTGACCTTTGCTTTGCTAAAGCTAATGTTGTTCATTTTATTGGAAACGTTATACAGACTGATATATCTGATCATTACATGATAATGTTACAACTGAAGCAAAACATAAACCCAGAGAGAGAATCAAATACCAAAACAAAAATCCCTCTTAACTATAAAATTAACGAAGAGAAACCTGCCAGAAATATTAAAAAAACTCGTTAAAAATTTTGAATCATTATTTTAATCATTTTATTCTAATAAAACCAATAAACAAATTCTAATAAAATGAAAATTCTATCAATGACAAAATGTCGTGGAAGTAAAGACAAACCTATAATTAGAAACACCATAATACAAATAGTTATAATAAAACTAATATAAAATGTAAACAGCAATGGATGACAAATGATTCATTAGAACATGTAAAAGAAAAGATAGTTTTGTGTTTTAAATGAAATTTAACAACACTAGCAAAATATATTTAAAAAATTATTAAAAAAAAATCCTATATATAATTTAATGAAAAAAATACTACGAAAAAGTAATAACAGAAAGTACCAATAATAATAATAAGCAGTGGAGTATTATCAACAATATTATTAACAAAAATAATAAGATAAAGAATACTAAAGAAATAGGTCAACTAATTAAAGAAACAAAGTTCAAAATATATTATCGAAGTTTGATGAAACTTTCGTGAATGCAGAAAATATTGAAATATGTTCCTGTACTACAAAACTTCTTAATAATCAAAAGTTCATTCAACTTAACACATTAGCTTTAATCTCTCCTATACAAGCTGATACAGTAATAATTACAGTAATAATTAAAAATATCAAAAATAAACACTAATTCCCAACTTAGGAGTTCATTTGTACTAAAATCATTAGATATCTTATGTTGGAGAGTCTGAAGTATTTGCTCAATACTACTGTAGTATATCAGGATAAAAATATTGTTTCAGTTATTGAGACACAGAGTTGAGAATAGGATAAAGGAATTCGCTTCCTCTGATTCGAATTTACTTTATATCATTTTTAAAATATTTATGTAGGAAATCAATTTGTATGTGTGTGTGTTTGTATTTTCAAATAAATTTTGAAGCTCTGTTAGATTCATTCTTGAAACTTTGTGGAATAGTAAAGGGCATTTTTTTCATTTGAAAGCTGTCTAATGAAAATACTTTTATATTCTGTAGCTCCCGTAGATGTTTCCAAAATAAAAGCTTTAATGTCTTGATAATATTTCTTTGCTTGTTTTCAATCCTTTTGCAATAGGGAATAATCAATGGAGACGTCAAGGCAGTGAAACGACAGCTGTACGAAGTAGTAGACCGAGAAAACTGACTGACTGTAGCCCTCGAAGCCCGAAGAGAGTAAGGAAGCTAAATCAGAATTCTCCGTTGGTAGTGATGATGACACAGTTCCAACAAGCATCGGGCGTTGTCGCTTGTAGCAGAACTGTTTGCCAAAAGCTAAGCTACTTAGGTTTCCACTGCCGTGAGGCTGCTCACAAACGGAACATCCCCCCCCCCCCCCGACAATGCGAAGCATCGGTTGCAATGTTGCAGAGCTCACCGCCATTGGACTGTGGAGGAGTGGTAAAACGTTCTGTGGAGTTATGAATCTCGCTTCACGATCTGGCAATCCGATGGACGCATGTGGGTTAGGAGGATGACCGGCGAACGCTTCTTATCGAACTTCCCATGTATTTTATGTATTTGAGTATTTGATATCTAATCGCACTTGATTATTTCATAATCAATCAATCGAAGCATCCTACACAAAATCTGTCATATACATACATATGCGATTTTATGAAACTCACGTGCCCAAGAAAGTAGGCTTAAACATCACGTCTTGAAGGTGAGGTTGAATATTATGTTTTCACATTAATGTTATTATCATATTAATATTATATTAACGTTGATAACCTAAATTTTACATCTACAGCTTTCATTCTTATCATAATATTCGATCTAAGGGATTCATATGTGAATAAAATAAATAAACATGAAAAAAATTAATAATTTATAACTTCATTATGTTATCGGCGACCTTTTAATTTGAAGATATTAACATTATATAACGACTATAAAATAGTCTTAATGTTATAAAAATATGCTTATTTAACTGACAATTCTCAACTTAGGAGTCCATTTGAACTAAAATAATTAGATATCTTACGTTCGATAGTCTGAAGTACTTGATCAATATTACAGGTTGTATATCAGAATAAAAATAATGTTTGCGTTATTGAGACATTAGAATTAAGAATAGGATAAAGGAATTCCCTTCCCCTGATTCAAAATTGCTTTATAACATTTTTAGCATAATTATGTAGGAAATCAATTTCTAAGTGTTTGTGTGTGTTCAAATAAATTTTGAAACATTTGAGGATTCAAGAATATATTTTACTGAAATCTATTTAATCTATTTATTTAATGCCAAATACTTTTTTATTTATGTAGAACCCGAATGTGTTTCCAAAATAAAAGCTTTAATATCTTAAGATTATTTCATTGTTGGTTTTCAAACCTTTTTTAATTGGGAATAATCAATATAATTTCTAATAAATATCATAATCTATCTAAGAAGTAACTCAGTAACAGATTACACTGCGACCCCTGTGTATGAGATTAGGCGAAGGTTCCTTCAGAAAGATTTTAGATCTAACAGTTACTTCTAGAACGTGTACGGGATTTGCACGTGACCAACGAGAAGTTCCTCAAAAGATTTAAAGCATACTTTCTTTTTTCCTTTAAAACTTTTAATTAGTGAACTTTTGTTTTAAACAGCAGATATCTTATATTTCTTTCTAATTAAAAATATATGCTGAAAATAAACAGAAAACTTCTTATTTCTGAGAAAAGTAAGGAAATTCGCAATAAATTACTGAAACAGCTTTACATTCAAATAGTTTTAATATTTAATCACTAACAAATGCATTCCAATGGTTAAAATTTCGAATGTTTGGTTTGTGGGAAGTTTTGTAATTTTCTGGCACTAATTTTCTGACAAGAAACTAATTTGAATTGTAAATATTGAACTTAGATTGGCTGTAATTGTTACAGTAGAACATCGATTATCCGAAAAATTGCGGGGGGAGGGGGTTCCGATGTTTCGGTTGATTGCTATTCGGATAATCGATGCTCTACAGCAGGGATGCCCAAACAGTCGATCGCAAGAGCTTTTGGAGTCGATCGCGGAAGTAATCTAGATATCAATACAAAATAATCTCATTTCTGCGGCGGTCACTCATACGCTACACTTCTAAATAATAATTATGCATTATGGACGCAGAAAATTCTAGACTAGACTAATTGTTTAATAATAGTAGTTTCAATTCAAGTAGTTTCATTCATTACGCAAGCGCACGAAAGCATTGTTCTCTAGTTTGAATAAAGAACCAAAAACCGCAGCTTTCTATAAATTTAATGAAGGGAAACCTGCCCGAAATATGAAAGAACTCGTAGAAAAACTTATCAAAGATAACATTACGAATCCTAGTAAAATTTATAAGCTTTTAAAGAAAAAATGGCGTGGAAGTGAAGACAAAGATATAATTAGAAAATTCTTTATTAAAAGTGGTTCACCCCCTTATAATAAAACTAATATAAAATATAAACAGCAATGGATGACAGATGAATTATTAGAGCATATAAGGAGAAAGATAATTTTGTATTTTAAATTAAATTTAACAAAAGTAACAAAGTATATTAAGAAAATTATAAGAAAAAATATTTTATAAATAATTTAATAAAAAAAACACAGCGGAATGGGGATGTTTAATGTGACGTCACGATCACGTGATGAAGGTGGACAGCCTCGTGTGTGCCTATGTGTACTACGAAATGCCACAGTTTTGTTGTGCTGTAGGTTGCACAAATGCAGCAAATAAACCATCTTGTTTGGAAAAAAAGGTATCATTTCACGGTTTCCCACTTCAGAATAAAGATAGGCTAAAGATATGGCTTCATAAATTAAAGAGAAAAGATTTTAAACCTAATGTTTATACGAAAATCTGCTCCGACCATTTCGAAGAAGACAACTTTACTTATCAACCATTCACCGGCCGTAGAGGATTGAAAAATACTGCTGTTCCTACAATATTTAAATTTGTAGAGAAAGATTCACACACAAAAAAGAAAAGAACTTCATATGAATTCGGGTAAGTTACTGTTTTTTTTTTTTCGTGTGTATGTTAATTTTGGGAAGATCTAACAGTGATGCTAAATATGTTAAATTAAATTTCTTTCATTGAAAGAATAGTGAATAATACAACTATTATTATACGTTTTTAGAAAATTTTAAAAATTCTATTTTATATTTTAGGCAAAGTTATGAAGAAATTGAGGAGAGTCGTGTTGGTCCACAGAGTGTTGCCGCCCAAACTGATGAAGACGTTTTAACTATATTATTACAGGAACTGAATAATGAGAAGCAAAAAAATGATCAGTTTCAACTGCTAGCAGAACAAACTGCATTTGATGCTGACAAAATTGCTGAAAAAAATCCTGTTTCTTTTAAATCAATTACAGGTTTTTTCGCCAGACGTTTTTAATGTTGTGTTTGGATTCTTAAAGTTAAGTGTATATCTTACAGATAAAAGCCTCCAACCAAAACAGCAATTTTTTATGTTTTTGATTCGTTTGAAAACAGGGATAACTTTAGAATTTTTAAGCGTTTTATTTCATATGAGTAAAGGTAGCTGTTCCAATTTGTTAAACGACATAATAGATGTAATTTACCAGCAGATTTGTAATATAAATATCTGGCCAAAAAAAAAATCAGATTCAGGAATACATGCCTATTGATTTTGCTCTGCATTTCCCTTCATGTCGTGTTATCCTAGATTGTACAGAAATTGCAATTCAGAAACCATCTAATCCAAGGGAGCAACAGCTGACATTTAGCTTTTATAAAAATAAAAATACATTAAAAGGGCTGATTGGCATTACACCATCAGGTGCAGTCTCCTTTATATCTGATTTGTGGGGTGGAACAGATAAACAAATTTTTCTTAGAAGTGGCATCCTAGAAAAGCTGGAA
>JAFIDM010010740.1:14611-28587 GCA_023159025.1 Thereuonema tuberculata | reverse complement strand
CTACTAGCTCTTCACCTAACTTCACAGTCACGAGCCGCCACTGGTTCTTAAAAGAATAATAGAACTTCAGTAAACCACGAATGGCAAATGAGGGTAACATAACGCTTACTGATTGAACGAGATCATTATGTGTTGTGCTAACGACAACAATGGTACAATCTACTACAATCTACTACACCTGCATTAAGTACATATCAAACCGTTCAAACTATTGAAGTGAAGAAAAAAGGGGTGTGAAAGGGTTTGTTATATGTATTTCTTTACGTACTATATACAGTAGAGTCCCGATTATCCGAGTTAATGTGGACCAAGACTAACTCGGATAACCGAAAACCTCAGTTAAACCGGAAATTGTAAATAAAATAAACCGTCTAGGTTTAAATGTATATTTTAACAAATACAAAAGTTATACAGATACACCATATGCAATTCATATTGTTACGATAATTAAAGAGTTCTTTTACTTAAAAAAGTCCTTAATTGTTTTTTTGTTTTACGTTACTTTGGCGTTTTTCTGCAGCAATGTTTCGGCAATTTTTTAAGGATAACCCAGGATTGTTGGTGTCGAAACCATTCCCCTATTCCAGATAGGGGGTCATATGACTAGACGAACGAAGATTAATTTGCAAAAAAAAAATCCTAGAAATATTTGAGAGCTCGGTAAAGCGGAAACTCGGATAATCGGGGTTTTACTGTATTGACTATAGAATCTCCATGACAAATATCATAAATAAATCATGGAGTCACAACACCCAATCAGAAACATAAGTTACATCTACTAATCTTAGCCATATCTACAGTACTAACTCACAGTGTCACAGATTGAATATTACTTTTCTAAGAAAGTATAAATAAAATGGAATGATTGAAAGAGAGAAGAGGGTAGAAACTATTATTTCCACCCCTCCCCTATTCCCTAATGACATATTTCTTATTGATTTAATAATATTTTCTTCAATTGCTTACTTCTGTATTTTCTTATGTGGAATCCAGAATAAGTCTTGCTTTAAAATATAACATAAAAATCCAAACTTAAGTCTTTTCATTTGAACGTTTTAGAACACAAGACAGACATATGTATCTTAAAAAGTCAAACCCTGAGTATTCTATAGTTCTACAATTCTAACTTTATTTTGCAAATATTTTCAATTAATTTCTTGTACATTTTTTAAAAACTAAATTTGTAAAGAAGAAGAAATACAAATGCAGCTAAATCTATCGTATGTTTTCTTTGTGGAAATTGGATGCATAATCCCAAAACGCTATTTGTACTAGAGTATTGCTGAGATTTCACCCACAGTTTAAATTCTATATAATCTAAACACGGAATTCTGATTATTTTTAAATTGGCAGCTTGCTAGTAAACATCAAATACATTCTTATTTTAAAACAATTTAGCCTGCGGCTAAGATAAACCAGTAATGAAGACCAATAACGCACTCTTTAAACATTAAAAAAAATGAAAACATTAAAAAAGTATTGACATGTTTTTAATTTTTTCATGTTTAAGAGTGCCTTATTGGTCTACATTCTTATTTTCTTTGCGCAATAACATCACAACAGTAATTTTTGTTATTCTTAGACACCAAATCATTCTATGTTTTAAAATTAATATTTAATTATTCTTTTGAATATTAATACTGTATCAATTTTACATGATAAAAAAGAAAGTATAGAAATTTGGAAATATGTTGATACATTTGTGATCGGCACCATAATCAAAAGTTTGATAACTGTTTCCAAATAGAAATGTGGCGAAAATTCTCCTCACAATTCGTCACTTCATTGATCAAACTTTAGGTCTAAAAGAGCAGTTGCCGAAATTTCTCGAGACATCGTTTCTCAAGCTTCTCAAGCGCATTCGACGTTTCTTCGATGATGAACTCCGTGACAACGTATTTCCTGGTTTAAGCCCAAACTCATAGAAAGAAATACAGTCGGACCTCTATTTAAGGAAGTCGCTAAATCCCGAAAAAAAGTTCCTTATATGGAAAATTCGTTAAATAGAGATTCACCTTTTAAAATTACTTTAAACTACATAAAACAGATTTAAAATACATAAACAATAAATATTATTAAAAAAGTAATAATTTTAACGACATAAAGCATACATTACCACATTATTTTACTAATAAATTCTGTTAATTTTGTCTGAGGTTTTTTTTTTTTTTGAAAAAGTGTTTACTCTCTTATTACGTCTCGCATCTTTGCAATGCACCAAAAACTCCTTCAGGCGTATTTTCTTCAAATTGTAATCCACGTCGGATTGTTTCAAATGATTTTAGCATTTCATCATACGAAGGTTTTTGGATTTCTACATCATGATCATTAACATTTTCATCATCATCATCATCATCATCGCAATTCATAACTGTATTGTTTTTATTTTCCACACTGACAAAATATCCGATTCAGTTAGTGTTTCCGAGGTCTCAACTTCAAAATCAAGTGAAAGATAATCATCAATCAGCACATCATCGTTAATTTCTTCTTGTTTCTTTTGATAACCGATTAGAGGCCTTCTCACAGGCTCGCACTGCCATGATTGCGAAATACGAGTCCTTGGCTACTTCTTTGCGAAGGAATTATGCCGAGGTGAGCATTGTCCCATTCATCGTGGTTTCCCTTGGATCTTGGGACCATGGCAATGATTCCTTTCTGCAACTGCTTTGTTCTCCCTCGTATGGCCGGTTATTCAGAATACTATGTGAGTCTGATATCATAAGGTGGTCCCGTGACATCTACATACAGCACATAACTGGTCAGAGACAGTATGAGTGAACCTGGCTTTTTGCTGTTCTTCCATGTTATAGAGCTCTTTATCAAGAAAAGGAAAAAAAATGGATGGTGAGGAACTAACTCTTGACAAGTTTATCAAGAAAACACCTGATAGCACTTAAACACGCATCGTTAACTTAATTATGTTGTATTTTAAAATACAATTTTTGAAGTTTTTTTTTACACCCCTCTACTTTCGAACATTCAACATTCACACACATTTTTAGGAACCAATTATGTGCGAAAGTATAGGACTGCCTGTACTTCAATTCGTTTCCCATGGATGGAAAACCTTGGAAGACATATGGGTAGTGACGTAATCATCCCTCTCTATTCAACATAGTATCAGGTTTTATTTGCAATGTTTCATTTGGTAAGAATTGATTTTATGTTTTCCTAAAATGACAATGTTAAATATAATTTTTTTTCTTTATAATTTTTTTCGTATAATCATCAACGAACTTTCAATACATATAAATGACGAATATGTGAATAGTGAAGTTATAAAATCATAACAAAAACTAGTTTAATCACATTCGGCCAATTTTGTGATCCCTGTTTTAATAAACAATACTAAAGCGTAACTATAAATAACTTTATTATAGTCTTGAAATCATGAATTTATTTTAGTGATTAAAACTAATATTGTTATTATGGACTTAGCATGCAGATTTTACTGCACTTTACTTGAATATTTTTCTTTTGTTTGACTATTTGCATGGGCATAACACTAAAAGGTGGGTAAGGGCGCTTGGCTTTGGGTTGGAGGTAGCGGGTTCGATTCCCGGCCTCGGCGGAGGATGGGAATTTTTCCACGCTTCTATCTCCTCCAAACGGGCCCTAGGGTCTACCCAGCCCTCTATAGAATGGGTACCGGGTTTCTTTCCCGGGAGTTAAAGGCGGGCGAGCGACGGGCCGGCCCCCCCGTCCTCAACTTTGTCCCGTAGGTTCTGAACACTGGAGCCTACCCTCCAGTTGCATTGCGCGGTCCTCTGGGCCTGATCGCAACCTTAACTTTAACTTAACTTATAACACTAAAAGAACTGGTCGGATTTTCTTACATTGCTTATTTATAATTTATGAGAACAGATTATTTTGGTTGCCTCTCTCCAAAAAAAACAAAAACAAAACAAAACAATTTTTGCATCTCAGTTCCTACTGCTAGTGGATAGCTTATATATAACTAATATAAGTTCTAATTTAAATTCTACTTATCAATGCAAATTATATAATGATAATTTTAAATGGAATTCACATATTGTAACAGGAAATATAAATTTTATTAAAGATATTGCTTTAAAAAAATTTTTAAATTTAGGTATTAACTATAGACTAAATACAAATAAAACATATAAACAATAATAACCTTCTATGGGCATCTCAAAAGAATGGAGAAGGGAAGATTGACCAGACGAATTTTTGATTATTTCGACAGGAACCCCAAGACACAGCTTACTTGGATTAAGGAGATTAGAGTGGACCTGGAGGAGATCGGTTTGACGGAGAAAGATATTGTGGATAGGGGCAGATTTAGAAAAAAGATCAAAGACTTTAAGGGGTTCCGGGAAAGAGAAAGGAGAAAAACGGGAGCTTTATGGTCTGATGAGAGAAGGAAAGAACACAGTGAAAGAATGAAAAGATACTGGAGCGAGAGAAATAAGAAACGTTGAGCTTCATGAGCTATTTCACGCGGTCCTCAGATGGCCAAACTCGAAGAAAAGAAGAAGAAGATAAACAATCATTAATACATTTATTACAGATATAAATAATTTTATATTAGAAACTAGTTTTAAATACAACATATGTTACCAAAATTTTATTGAATGGAAACTTAATTTAATATCTAAAATTAATAATATTAAACATACATCATATGATAGAGTTACTAGTTCTACAAATCATAAATTTAATTTATTTAAAATCAAAAAAAACATTTCTATTTATCACAATCATTATAATTTTACCATTATTGATAAAGCACCCAATAATTTAGCCATCATCTGAAAACAATTTTATTTTAACAAAATTAAAGAATTATTACATGATCAATCTGTTTTTTTAAAAATTAAAAAAACTAAAGATTCTATTTTAAATAACTTAGATAAATGTTTTTCTAAATATAAAGATCAATTTAAAACACTTAAATATAAAAGAATCAAGATTAATAGAAATTTAAATTATTTATTTCTAAATCCAAAAATGCACAAAATAGGCAAATTTAGAATGATTTGTAGTAAACTAATTCTGTATTAAAACAATCAAATATTATTTTACAAATTTTTCTTAATAAATTACATGAAATTATTAAAAATAAAATTAATCCTGATTTCTTAATAAATTACATGAAATTATTAAAAATAAAATTAATCCTGCTTATTCATAATCATGATGAAGTTATTAAATATGTAAATAATAATAAAATTTTTAATATAATTACTGCAGATTTTGAAAATTTATTTACAATTATACCTTTAGATTCTTTATTACAACAAATAAAATTTTTAATTTCAGAATTTAATATAACTAATTTATTTAATATTTCTATTAAAAAATTTCTTAATTTTCTTCAATTTAATTTATATAATAATTATATTGAATTTGATGATGAAATATATTCCCAAATCCTAAATTGGAATGGGAGTATTTTGTATTGGAATGGGAGTAAATTATAGTAGCATTCTTGCTAATTTATTTTTATTGGCTTACGAATATCAATTTTGTATTAATTCCCCTTTCCAATTTAAAATTTATAGATATATAGATGATTTGATTATTTTTAATACTAACTTTCAAATTGATTATATAAAAGACAAAATTTATAAAAATATTATTAACTTGCAACAAACTAATATTAATTCTGAATTTGTTGATTTTTTAGATTTACGAATATATTATTATCAACAAATTCCATATATTAAATTATTTAATAAAGCATTTTTATTTCCATTCAAAATAAATAGGTTTCATAAATTTACAAGTAATGTGAGTTTAAATTTATTTAAAAATATATTCATACAAGAACTCAAAAGATATCTTATTATTAATTCTAAATTGCAAGATTTTTTAGACAATTTGAATTATCTTATCAATGAATTTACAAATAATAATTTTCCAAATAAAATTTTAAATACATATATTTTACAATTTCAGAAAAATTTAAATTTCTAATTTATAAAAAATATAAAGTTAAAATTATTCATAATTTTATTTAATCATTTTATTCTTCAAGATAGGATTTGATAGATATAATCATTTAAGTTATCTTATGACAATTCAAAATTAAATCCTTTATTTGAGGAAGTTTTGAGTTTGACTCGATAACTGTCAATCTATTTAATTTTTAATTTTTTATTTATTTTTATTGTAATTTTATTTTATTATTTATATGTATACAAAAAAGTCTAAAAAAACTTTAAAAAAGCAAAAAAGTATATTATATAAAAGAAATTAAAAAAAGATATAAAATTAAAAAAACTTAAAAAAGAATATTTACAATGAGAAAGAGCAAATTTCTCTAAATAATGCGTTTTAGTGATTTCCAAATTTTAGTTTAGTTTCAAAATTTAACACCAGATGCCGCTGATGAAGTGAATGTAATTAGAAGCCGTACATTCACAGAAACAGTTTTCTGAAATTTGTATTGGGATTTTAAGTTTCAGATAGCTATCCGGCTTGGCTATATGTTTAGTAATATAAGTTAATTTTATTCTTATATTCTTTACGCTCTAAATTTCTAAATTGCAAATGATTAATTGAAATCTTTGCATCGCTAAATTCGAAATTATGCATCATTCGAGTTTGGTCATTCAATATATATATATATATGTATATATATATATATATATATATACATATATATACACACACACATACACACACACTGGTATACAAGGTGTTGCAAAATTCGTGTGTCATATTCAAACCACATGTAGAATCATGGCTAAGTATCAGTATATTCCTAATGAACCCGTGTCCGGAAACGCCCCATTAGGGTGCTAGGTGGTCCTAAAGTGAGCCTTTTATAGAGATCATATTCTTTGCTACACCATAAGAAATGTTTTGCAGGCGAGCTATTTTTGCTGAAACTATTGAAACAAACAAAATTCTACAGTGGGTGGCCAACACATTAGTATTTAATCACATATAGTATACTGTATTTAAATTTCGCGTATAAATCTTTAAATGTGTTATTTTTTTTCTTTTTATAAGATGAGTACATCCTATTCTTAGTAAAGTTTTCACATAAAATTGTTAGTAGGTAACACTGATTGCCCACTGTCAGCTGTCAAAGTCAAACTACCAGTACAGGGACTTTTGAGGTTATTACTGGCACGTGTGTTTTCCTAAAGTTTGTGTTGTTTTTTTATTATTATTTATTTATAATATTTATATATTATTTTTTATTATTATTTATTTATGATATTTATTTATAATTATTTATTTTTATTTATTTATTATTTTAAATCATTAGGAATATATTTATCCTTAGCCATGCCCGTACACATGGTTTGAATATTACATACGAATTTTGCAACACCCTGTAGATAAGTATAAAAATACCATAAAGTTTTGTGAGTTATACCGAAAAGTCAAAGCAACTTGTATGAGCCACAAAAACAAATGCTTTGGGCAAAAATAAAAAAGATATTAAGTAAGTAATAAAAAGATATCTTATGACAAAGACCGTTTGCAGTAACAGCAAAGATATTGATTATCTACAAAATTATAATTGAAATTTGAAAATTAATTTTAAATGAATAATGAGACAAGACATGTAAATTGCATATCATTATAATAAAAAATACGCATATATTTCAGTCTTGAGACTACTTTTTAGAGCTTCTTTTTATTTAAAGGAAAATTAGAGAAAAGTTGCAGAATATGCAAAAAGAAAAAATAAATCATTTTATGTGTCAATTGAAATGCAGAAGAATTATTAATGTTGTGGTTTAAATGAAATAACCTGTGCTAAATGAATGACTTGATTGGAATTAAGTTAGACCATTTTCTCATTAAATTCTGAATTTTTGTACAAAACTTATTCTGAAATGTAATAGTTAAATTCTCCAGGGTGTGTAAAATATTACTATACTTGTAAAGTGTTAGTCTGTTAATTATTATTTAATATTAGCTGTGAACATTTTGATAATGGTGAAACTAGGAAAACACAAGTTTAGTGAAATATTACATTGCAAGAAATATATTGTGTCAAATTCAAACTATGCTAATGCTGGGCAAAGTATTTACCAATTAATATTTCACTCTTGGGGAATTGAGGAATTTGTATTGACACTGTACGGAATGATAAATGATATAGTTATTAATTTATACACAACAAAGACAACTTGGTTTCTGGCATATTTTATTCCAGTGCAATGCACTTCAAAATAGTAATATAATAATAATAATATTTATTTTACTTGATGTGGGTGTTAACCCTTTACAAGGGGATTCTTCCACCTTTTTTTTTTTTTTTTTATAACATTGGTAATAAATTTTCCGTTTTATTTTAACTTAAATCTTGTCAAACTACTATTAACAATAATTATATCAGTACAGATAATAATAATATAATACAAATTACTAATAATACATTTTTTTTTTACATCATTGGTAATACATTTTCAGTTTTAATACATTTAACTTAAATCTACTCAAACTACTATTAACAATAGTAATATCCTTATTACATTATAATCGTAACATAACAATAAGCTTATTAATATATATATTTATTTACATCCTTATTTATTCTTTCTTTTCTATTTTACCTAAAAGTACCTTAATATATTTACATATTTCATTCAAAATATTTACTATTATTATACAAAATAGTATAATAATATATAAAGATTTAATGTAACTAAAAGACAGCATACGATGTTTAACTTCCAAAAGACATAGTTTAAAACTGTCTATGTCTAAGGAAATGATTTTTCTCTTAGTTACAACTTGAAATGACATTAATTTTAAAAACAGTCCCATGGGTTTCCTATTTCACTTGCTTTGGTGAAGGACTGGGATATCAGTTGCTGCTAAAAACTACAATTAGGAGCTGAAGAAGTGACAAGATAGAGCTAGAAATATTCTTAATAAAAGATGAGATGAAAATAGTAAGAATGAAAAGTGAAATTTGCATACAGTAAGTACAAGATATAAGCAGTATACATTATTTGCATAGGACTTGATACGAAGATATCAGTGGTTTTGATAATCCTGTACTTTAGCATCAGGAAGATGATAGAATTTTACTTTGAATTGAATCTAATTTACTTTGAAACAGATTATTACTTATAAGGAATCCTTTTGTCATTTTTTAATATTTTTGGTAAATAAATAAATGTGTATCAATCACAGACATTCATAGAAATAAAATCATTTCCTTGCAAGTGAATATTTTGTTTTAAAGTAAACAGCAACTTTCTATCTGAAAACCTTCCAACAGTCAAAATATCTGACTTAAATTACTCTGGTATCATCATTAGACATAAGCAACAACATTTACTCCACCCTGGAATTTTCAATTTCTATAATATATTTTGTAATTTCTTTTCTCTCAGAAGAACTAATGGATTAACAAATAAAGGTGATTCATAAGCTTTAAATTTCGAAAGGAAATTTAGGAAAAAATCCTGAAGGTAAACGGTGATAGTTTCAATCGTAAATTAAATTTCCTATAGTTTGGTTCTGAAGGAGGAGTGACTCATGATACTATATAGGTCCTTTTGTTTTTGAGGGATTTCCTCACTTCGGGATGAGATATTATCTCGATATTTCGGTCCAGTGCCACGGGCCTTCTTCGGGAGATGTATAAATATCAATTACATCAAGGTGAGCATTGAAGTAATAACTTCCGTTAGTTGCTCGGATAAGTTACTCATATTGTTTATTCCGAGCAACTGGTGTGATAGAGAGAAAGGGGTGGGAGGGGATAGCGAAAAAAAGAAGAGTCCTTGGGGACAATTTCTTCATGACGTTAGAGGTGGCGAACTCGATTGGTCCCTTTGAATTCAAAAACACCGTTATATTGAAAGAAAGACTCTAGAACAACACAGGGGAAGAATTTTTAAAAAATATATATAAAATAAAATGAAATCATTAATATGTATATAAATATAAATAAATGAATACGTGGAAATAATTCATTGATAGAAATGTTAAGATTGGTAAGTGAAAAATAGTAATAATATTACTAATAATTAACCAGAATTATATAACTCATATAAGAATAAAAAAGCCGGATTGAAAGTTGTCATGGATTGGAGGGGAAATCAGAGATGAATAGATTGAAATGTGAAGCGAGAGAAAAAAGACAAAAGGAAGAAATAAAAGTAGAATGGTGGTGAAACCATAGGTAAAAAAGATTAAACTATGACATGAAAGGGAAGTAAAGAAGAGGAATATAGGGCTGGAGTTAAATTAATAAATAAATAAGAAACTATGCACAGGAAAAGGTTAGATGAGAAAGTGAAAAAAAAATTAAAAAATAGATAAACAATAGGATGATGGGAATGGAATGGAGTTTTGGACTTCCAGGATTGGGTGCCAAAGGTGGTTAAGAAGACCTTCGTCGCTGTTGAGAGTGTTCGGGGTACTAAGAATTCAGTGCGTCTCGAAGGTGACATTCTGGAAGTAATTTTTACATGGGTTGGATGACTTTCGCTGCACTCCATGATGGGGTGTGTCCTGTTTCAGTGGTGTGGTGTGAGAGAGCTGTGCTTCCTCTTTTTAACCGGACGTCATCTCTGTATTGTTTGAGCCGGATTGTGAAGTTCTTCTTGGTTATCCCGATATAGGAGGATTCACAGGAAGGCTTGCATGAGATGCAATAGACTCCACTACGAGAGGAATTGTTTGTTCTGGGTTTATGTTCTGTGAAGGTGTTGAGAATATTAGGTGGTGCTTTGATACTGAGATGATGGAGGTTGTGTTGGTGGAAAAGTCTCTTAAGGCGGAAGGTGACATGAGGCACAAATGGGATGGAGATATAGTGAGAGGGTTTGGGTTTTGAGGATTGGGTATTTGGGAGGTGAAATCGGTTGAAGCATCTGCGGAAAATGCTCTCCATTGTAGTAAGGTGGTAAGGGGAAACATCATTAATCACGTGATGTTTATAGCAACTTTTTAACCCCCCTTCCCCCTCCCTGGTGATGCGTGATGAGGTTTTACACTACCCCCACCCCCCTACCCAAAATCATGTGTATTTTTTTGGTACAAAGTATCTTAAAAATTTTCAGAATATTATCTTTAAATACAGGTATAATCTAATTTAATTCTGGAAAATTAAGCATCGTGATAAAAATGTCCAGACAGACATTAAGGTTGCAGGTTGTTTCTGACCGCCATAAAAATAATAAAGGAAAGGTGTAATCATTTTCGGTTTAGAAATCGCGTACTCAACAAAAAAATAAATACACATGATATCTCATTCCTTCCCCCTTGTGATAGTTCGTGATTTTTTCCGAACCCCATCCCTTCCCTTTCGAGCCTCATGTGATGAATGGACGATCCCTGACCCTTATTGGTGATATGTTCGATTTCTTCCTGTAGGTCCGTTGGTTGGTTGGTTGGTTGGTTGGTGTTTTATGGCGCAAAAGCAGCTGAGGCTAAGCTGCGCCAATAGGTCCGTTGGATGGGAGCAGTATCTGAGGGCCCTCAGAAAGAAGTTGTACCAAATATTGTGTTTCTGCATGGTGGGATGAGCGGACGTTTCATGGATGTAAATTTCCCCGTCTGTTGGTTTCCTGTGAACGGAAAAATCAAGCTTATTTTTCCGTTTTTTGGCCAGGGTGTGGTGGTGCATGTTGTGTTTCGTGACTGCAGTGTGTTTTGTGCATTGTAGTGCTTCGAGTTCAGTGTTTGTCCATGGAATTATGCCGAATGAATATGTTAGTGTTGGGACAGCAAAAGTGTTTTTGGCTTTAATTTTATTTCTGGAGTTGTGTTGTGTTTTGAGGATATTGTTAATGCGAACACGTTATGTTTTCTTGAGTGCATTTCTGATGTTTTCAATGGCGTGAGCTTGCTGTAAGCCCAGGTACTTGTAGGTCTCTCCCTCTTTCATGGATTGGATGGCCAACTAATGGTCCAGTTCCAAACCCTCCAAATTTGAATTCTTCCTGCGTGTTACATGTAGCTTGCAGCATTTGTCGATTACAAATTCCATCCCAATATCTTTGGTGAGCTGTGTTGTGACTAGTAGTAAGTTGTGCATTGTTTGTGGCTTAGAGTTTAATACCATCCATGTAGAGTAAGTATGTGATTTTGTATGGTGTCAGAGTTCCTGAGGTAGGCCTTTAACCGTGTTTTGTGTTGTCTAGTATGTGGCTTCATGGATTCAAGGCGAGGCAGAAACAAAGAGGATTCAAGGAGTCTCCCTGGAAAATACTTCTCCTTATCGGAATGGGGACTGTAGTGATGGAGATGTGTAGATATAATGTTGTGTTCCAACTCTTCATCGTGGCATCCAAGAATGCCGTGATCTTGGGATGTATTTTGCAGAAAGGAAGAGTGTGAAGAAACCAGGAATGAGGGACTGAGTCAAATGCCTTCTTGTAGTTGATGTTCGCGAAGTGTAAGTTCCTATTCTTCGTGCGCACCTGCCGCAGGATTACCGAGTCAATAAGGAGTTACTGCTTACAACCCTGGGAATTCCTGCGACAGCCCTTCTGCTGTTCGGAAAGAATGTTGTGTGTCTCGATGTGTGTGCAACTTTTGTCTGCAAGGCAGGAGGTGAGGAGTTTTTAAAGTGTGGGGAGGCTAGTGATTGGACGGTAGTTTGCAGAGTGCGTTATTTCAGTGTTCTTGCTCTGTAAGTATGTGACACCCTATGTGAGGAAAAGAGGCATATGTTCTGGGTGTTGGATTATGTCAGTGAGTGTAAGAGCTAGCTTCCCATGCAAGGATGTGAACCTCTTGATCCCGAAGTTCTGAACGCCGTCTGCACCAGGAGTCTTCCAGTATCAAAGTCAGTATCAGTATGGAGCAAAGATATTTATTATATACAAAATATGATTAAAATTTTAAAATTAATTTTAAACGAATAATGAGCAGATGACATGTAAATTAAACATCATTATAATAAAGCATATGCATATATTTTTCTCTTGAGACTACTTTTTAGAGCTTTCTTTTATTTAAATGAAAATTATAGAAAAGTTACAGAATATGCACAAAAAAAAAATGTGTCAGTAGAAATGCAGAAGAATTATTAATGTTGTGGTTTAAATGAAATAACCTGTGCTAAATGAATGACTTGGTAGGAATTAAGTTTAGACGATTTTCTCATTAAATTCTGAATTTTTGTACAAAACTTAATCTGAAATGTAATAGTTAAATTCTCCAGGGTGTGTAAACTATTACTGTACTTGTAACACGTTAGTCTGTTAATTATTAATTAATATTAGCTGTGAACATTTTGATAATGGTAAAACCAAGAATACACAAGTTTAGTGGAAATATTACATTGCAAGAAATATATATTGTGTCAAAATCAAACTATGCTAATGCTATGCAAAGTATTTAGCAATAAATATTTCACACTTGGGGAATTGAGGAATTTGTATCAACACTGTACGGAATGATAAATGATATAGTTATTAATTTATACACAACAAAGAACACTTGGTTTCTGGCATTTATTATTCCAATGCAATGCACTTCAAAGTAGTATAATAATAGATAGAGATTTAATGTAACTAAAAGACAGACATTCATAAACTATGTCTTTTGGAAGTTAAACATCATAGGCTACGTCTAATGAAATGATTTTTCTCTTAGTTCGAACTTGAAATGACATTAATTGTATTTGCTTTGGTGAAGGACTGGGATATCAGTTGCTGCTAAAAACTACAATTAGGAGCTGAAGAAGTGTGAAAGTAATTAAAATATGGTACTTTCATTTTGTTTTATTTCACGTTTGTTAATGATATGATATGAATGTTTTGTTTCTGATATCATGTGTAAAAGCGTTGTTATGCAGTTTTAACGCTATCTCTCACTAGTTGGCGCTGGGTGATGGAACATGGTTGTTCTGCTCATGTAAAGCAATATGATGTCGGGCTGAAGTTAGAGGCACTCGATGATAATGTTAGAAACCTCTGATGTTTGCCATGAATTTGGCAATGTGATTTGCACTTGTCCGATAGCGGAAGAATAGATGTACGATTCATCCATTTTCATCAACGGCTTGGGATACA
>JAFIDM010010739.1:11366-28588 GCA_023159025.1 Thereuonema tuberculata | reverse complement strand
GTGTACCGAATATGGCATAGAGATCCAATATAGTGTAGCGAATATGGAATAGAGATAGGATTTCTATCAAATAAAACAAGAAATGAATTCAGCACAAATTTAGCCAAATTGCCTTTCTGGTTCGATTATCGGAAAGGAATCGCTAACGGCCGTTTCGTCCTACAGGTTCCCGATTCCTTCCCGGTAATCGAACCAGAAAGGCAATTTGGTTAAATTTGTGCTGAATTCATTTCTTGTTTTAGATATCATTTCTGTTTCAAAAAATTTCTCGTTTCTTAATAAGGATATCTTTCGAAAAGAAACATTGTTTTGTCCAAATGCTATTTATTCTATGTAATAGAATATGTTACAGGCTACTTCTTCTTATTTTTTGGAAGATATTTTATGCAATGAATCATGAAACTCGTTGAAGACATTTTATCCAGAATCCTTTGGTTCTTCGTCAATGCCGAAAAAGTCTATTTTAAACAATTAAAAATAATTTATGAAGTTTTCTAATGACCTGAGCGGTAGTATACTGTTAAACAATGTTTCTATTCGAAGGATTAGCTTATTATAGGGTTATTAATATACTCTGTCCAAAGAACCGTGAGCCCTGAACGATTAAGCCACCCTCGCACCGCCAATCCCAAAAACACAATCACACGCGCGCCCGTCCTACTTGTCGGCAATTCTTCTTCCCTTTTTTCATCTATTGGGCCTTTTTCTACAAAACCACGTTTTTTTAAACTGTTACCTTTACTTAATTTTTAATTCAATTATTAAATTCTACATATCATTCCTTGCAAAAGGAGTCCAAACACGATGCAATTGTGATACTTCTGAGCATTTTAATGGTCAGTGGATTAAAAAATATAAACGATACAATATAATTATATAAATAAATATAATTTAATAAATTAGATTTAATATAACAAAGAGCGTTTACTAAGAGTAAAATAAAAGGTAATTTTGTAAGATAGTCATTTTTTATAAGGTATATCTTAAACCAAGTGACCCTGTAAAACGACTAACTAAAAATTATTTTTTCCACCTATCGTTTAAAAGTATCCCTCCGCAGTAACTTGATTCGTTTGTCCGATGCAAAGAAAACAAACTCCCATTACTGCGAGCCAATATTATTTGTATTAATTTCGAAGAAAAAAAAATTACCAGAATTAAAGAATCAAAATATTGTTCTAATCGATAATTAAAATAAAAACACAAATTAAAAAGAAATAAAAATTAATATAAAACAAAAAAGAAAAATAAACTTGACTTAAAAATTTTAAAAATTTAATTTTTAAATTATTTTAAATTATATTTGAATATTTTTTTCAGAATTAAAGAAAATATTAATGAGATTCTTAAATAAAAGCTAAAGAATGTAAATTGTTTTGCTAAGTATTTAATAATAACAGGCTACTTTATTTTCTACTATTAACTCTGTTGGTAATATACAGTAGAAGACAGAATCATTGAAATTAAAATGAATTTTCGTTATTTTGATACGAAACAATTCGGAATCATATAGTTAATATTGTATTAATGGAAAAACATGATTATTTTTCGTAGTTTTTAAGAAAATTGAAGATTTATAGTGCAACCACGCTAAGCTGACGTTTCGAAACTTTCCAGAGCCCTGTGACGTTAGCACTAGCCTTTCTCAGAGGTTCAGAAGAATATTGTATTACAGCTATAAAACAAAAATATACTTTTAATGATGTGTAAAGAAAAACCTATACAATAAGTTATTGGTTGACTGCTTTCAATAAAAGATTTAACAATTATATTTAAGGAGATGCAGAAGTCAGTTGGGACGATTTGGAGATCTAAGTCTCTGTAAGTGTTAAAAATACAACTAAAAATCTGAAAATTTGAAATATGACAGTTTAAATATTAATGAATTATATTCTCCTATTCTTGATTTTTACATGATAACTGAATTAATTATATTTAAGCTCAAAACCAGCTCATTTTTCGATGGAATATACGTTTTACAAGCTTAAAAAAGCTCCCATTTCTGATTCTGTAAATAAATAAAGTAATAATCTAGCAACTGAATTCAAAATTTCTTTTACTTTCCTAAAAGTTCAATTTTAAAAAATAAAAACCATAAATTTGATAGTTTTGATTTATGGTTTTATTTTTTAAAAATTGAACTACTAGATAAGTAATACAAATCTTGAATTCAGTTACTAGATTATTACTTTTTTTATTCATAGAATTCTTTTTGATTCATAGAAATGGGAGCTTTTGTAAGCTAACATAATTTAGTAGAACTGAAATTCTTTCGAAAAATTAGTAGGTTTTGAGCTTAAATATAATCAATTCAGTTTCTATATAAAAATCAAGAATAGAGAATGGGATTCATTCGTATTTAAACTGTCATATTTTAAATTTTCAGATTTTTAATTATATTTTTTAACATTTAAGAACGATTTGAACTTAGACTTCCAAATCGTCCCCAACTGACTTACCCCTCACCTTCAGCTATTTAGGCTAACACACAAACACAATTAAAAAACACATTTATACATATTAAAAATTTACAAATATACAAAAATTATATACAAAAATATATATAGAAATATATACAAAACAAAATATACAAAAATTTATATTTAAAATTTACAAATACTCGGCAATTCTTTATTTTTAATAGCGCCTGTCGTTGTTATCTCTGCTGTACGTATTTCATTAACTATAAAAAAGAAACTGTGCAGTCTCCTGCATTGACGTACCA
Source organism: Thereuonema tuberculata (assembly GCA_023159025.1). Classification (NCBI taxonomy): domain Eukaryota; kingdom Metazoa; phylum Arthropoda; class Chilopoda; order Scutigeromorpha; family Scutigeridae; genus Thereuonema; species Thereuonema tuberculata. Next base: position 25,863 of record JAFIDM010010739.1, on the reverse strand, counting down.
CTGCAAAAATCACTGCCTAATACCCTGGTTTCACGGAACTACTAAAAACTGGATTCTTCGCATTTTCTCGTTTCTGAGAACCACGTGACCTGTCAGGGCGGGAGTCGGTAGCGCTGTCCGAGTTGTGATAAGTAGTTAGGTTGTGATAGGTAGGTTAAAGTCGTTTCCAACATGGCAGCTGTCGTTCCCACCACGCCTCAATGACAACAACATACAGAATGGAGTGAAGGTGAAACTGTAATTTTACTGAAAATGTGGCGAGAAAATATTGATGATCTGAGGCGAATGAAGCGAAATCGTCGAATTTATGAAAAAATGAAAGTAGAATTTAAAGAATCGTACAAGATAGAGAAAACCTGCGAGGAAATCAAGAACAAAATTGATAATTTAAAATGGAATTAAAAATTGATATTATCGAGAATATGGAGCTGCAACATCATAAATATAAACATAAAAACAAACTTTTGTTTTGCCCTTGCTGCGAAACAATAATTTTGCTGTTTGGCGCCATTTTGGTTTAGCACAGTCCCAGGATGCATTGGAAAAAATTGGTTTTTCTTCTTCTCCCGTGAAATCACTCACCCTACGATAATTCGTTTAGGAATATGTCACAAACATACGTCACAGGACTGAACTAGTTTTATATATCGACTTCTTCTCCTGTGAAACCAGGGTAAAGCAAAAGCAAAGCAAAAGTTGGTTTTATCTTTTGAAGGTTGTTGCTTTCCCAAGGTCAAACTTGATCCCACAATTCGACGTCGCTCTTTATGTGAATAAAAATGACTGTTGAAATACTTGTGAATTTAGCAACAATATCATTCGTTCTCAGGTTGATCTTGATGATTCACTCTCAATTTTGAACGATCATTTTTTGTATCACACACAGTTCTAATTTAAACATATAAATACAAGTATAATAAAAACAGGTACTTTCAAGATGGTCTACATCTCGTTTTCAAGCGGAATGTAATGAAAAACATGTTACAAAACATAAGAAGCGAGGGCCAACGGACATGTGACTCGGACGGATACGTTTAGGGTTCAGGGATCAACATCAGGCAGTAGACGCATCAGCCCGGAGCTATTACCCAACAGTCTACTGCCCAACACCCCTGAACCCTAAATGTATCCGTCCGAGTCACATGTCCGTTGGCCCTCGCTTCTTATGTTTTATAACTTGTTTTTCATTGTTCCGCTTGAAAACGGGATGTTGACCATCTTGAAATTGCTTGCATTTTATTGTACTGCTATTTATGTATTTAAATTAGAACTGTGTGTGTGGTGGCCAAAATTTACTCATTTTAATGAGAAACGCATATGAAATATTTTCAATTTTTTGTATCACTTCCCAAGAATTCTTTTTTTGTTTTACGTGGCTGAAACACGATAGCGGAGCTTTTCAACCTGTGTGCACAGTGGTGTGCCGTGAGGATGTCTTCGCTAGGCTGCGACAAAACTCTGGGCAAACAGAAATATAAACTAGATTCTGTTTCTTTCTTACAATTAAGATTAGTAAAATATTAAATCACATTCGTATCGATTTAAAAATGTTTTTCAGTGTATCTTTAAATGATTAAATATGTTTGTTATTAAATAAAGACAAACACACACGATTAGATTTGTTATATTCAATTGTAAATCGTAGATGTTTTCTCAAAGGACTAACATACGCAATGAAAAAGCTTGGTGTGCCATGGGATTATAGGAGCAAGGTTTGGTGCGCCACGAAGCGCTGAAAAGCACTGCACTTTGGAATTATGAGGCGCCATTGTAACACACGAGACTATAGCAGTTTTCAAAAAAGAAGGGTTTGCCATATATGGCCATTACGTAGCGATCGATTTGTCTGGAACAAACGTCACCAGTCATGACGTCATCAACTTGAACTCCGAGCAGTCATCCGAGATGGCGTCGTCAGTCTAAGATGGCATAAGCGTGACCAAGAAAGGACAAACTCTGCATAGCCAAGCAAGGGAAATAGTGTGGAATGTTTGTAATTCTTTCACTTTTAATTATTATTATGTATTCGTAATCGTAGAAAATACAAAAACCAGAATGTTTTCGTAATGTTTATAAGATTCAGTTACGGATTTTGGCAATAGATGGCGCTGTTACGTCCTGGAAACATCAATCTATAAGGGAATTACGTCATCAAAAGCTCTTCTTTCACGAACTGAACTGTAAGCTGGAGATAATAGCAGTGTTGATCGATGTGCTGTTGTAGGGAAGCTTTTTATTTATTTATTTATTTATTTATTTATTTATTTATTTATTTATTTATTCATTAAAACATCAATGAAGACTGTAAGAAAGTAAGATCCAGACAGAAATATCTTCAAAGAAAAAAATTAGATTGCTTCTTATCCATAAATATGCATGCCAACTTTCAAACCGTTCACTGGTTCAGAGTTATGAAAGAAGGACAAGCAGATCCATACCTACATACGTATTAAGCCTAAAAATGTCAAGCTAAAAAAATATCGGTAATGGCTGCTTTATGCGCTTCTGAAAACTTGCCTGAAACCGGCAAATGATTCGAAAATCTCCCACTTCCCCGGAAATCATGGCTATTGCTCTAAATAAAACAAATTCTAAATTCAGGCAAATGTAGAAGCAAGTCGACACCAGCGCTCTTGGCAGCGAGAAAATTTATTTAAAACTACAACAGTGTTAATTTCACTGGATATCCTTTACTCATAGTTTCAATCCATTGCTTACATTCACCACATTCTCTTCCTCGGGGATCTTTTTCTCCTTTTTCTTTATCTCGGCTGTGAAATGAGATGAGAATTAATAGCAAAGCAAAGCTGCGAAATCATCATTTTGTGGCTTCGATGACAAGTATTGTTAATCGCGATCTAAACGAGAGCAAAACGCGATTTGCCACTCACAAGTGTAAAGCGATCGCTTTTCAGTCAAATTGCAACTGGCAAACGGCATATTTTCGAGCGCGTGTAAAGTAGCCATAAAAGACCTTTCTATGCTATTAAAAGTAACATTTCATTTGTCTCTGATAGTTATAAGTTCGATTATTCTCTGGTAATAGAAACCATCCATGTTCTGGACAAATTATTCTTATTAAAGGCTGTCTCACAAAGTATTAAAACTGTTAGGTTACTATCAACATAGTGTATATATAATCCTACACTCACTTCCAAAAGTTAAGCATGGAGCGGAAATATGCGAAAAAAAGGACAAGTTCTGCTTTGATTGAAGTGAAATTCTGCAAGTAACTAGCTCTATGTTTTTTCATGAAACATTATTGAATAGTTTAGTCACCAACAAACATTTTGTTTATTATCAATGACAATAATAATCTGTCGAAATATTGAATGTGAAGCAGCGACCGCCATTTTCTCTGCTATTTGAGTGTGAACGACCGGCCAGGAAAGGAAAATCTATAATCTGCGTTGCATTCTGGGAGTTTCATCTCTCGCCACGAAGACTTTAGTTTACTGTCCTAATTTAACGTTGCTAATAAGAAAAATGAAAAACGATAAAGCGGTAGATGCGGTCGAAGTATAGAAGTCTGGGAGAGGATGGCATTGATATTATATGGGATCTAATGGACAAACTATGCAGGCAGGAAAAGACACCAGAAAAGTGGAGAAAAAGTAGATTGGTACCAATTTTTAAAAAAAAGGAGATTTACAAAAATGCGGTAACTACAGAGGGATAAAATTAATGTCACACATCATGAAGATTTTGCGAAAGGATCATTGAAGGAAGGTTAAGACAGGAAACGACGATAGGAGACGAACAGTTTGGTTTTATGCCCCGGAAAGAGATGCGATCTTCGCATTAAGATAGCTAATGGAACGCTGTAGGAAGAGGCAAACAAAGCTACACATGGTGGTCATTCAACTGAGTGCCTAGACAAGAATGCATGTAAATGAGGTTAATGAAGGAGATGTATGAGGGAGCTGTGACCGCAAGTAAGAGCAGCATCGGTAGGACAGAAGATCTCTCCTTTGAAGTTGGATTACATCAGGGATCAGCACTCAGTCCGAATTTGTTTGACTTGGTTATGGATATAATGGTGAGGGCTGTCAAGTGTGAAGCACCATGGAGTATGCTGTTTGCTGATGACATCGTTCTGTGTGATATTAGCAGAGATATATTTGAGCTAAAGCTAGAGGAGTGGAGAAAGGCATTAGAGGAAAGAGGCAAAAGGCATTAGTAGGACAAAGACGGAGTATATGGTATCGAAGGATGAGCAAGAAGAGGTATTTATAAAACTCCAAGGTTTTGTACTACTGATTACAATAGTAAAAAAATTCAGGTACCTGGGGTCAAACTTGGAGAAGGATGGAGGTTTAGATGTTGAAGTAGCCCATAGAATCGTTGTGAATGAATGAATTGGAGGAATAAGAATGGAGTGTTGTGGGAGAGAAAAGTAAGTTATAAGATGAAAAGAAAATTGTACAAGACAGTGGTAAGACTTGCAATGATATGTGGTACTGAGATGCTGCCAGTCATCAAGCCCCAGGAGAGGAAAATGAGAATGCTAAGATGGATGAGTGGTGCAATGAGAGAGGGCATGGTTGCAGCGGTGCCTTTAGTACCTGACTGATGAATGATGAATACGAATAGTCCTATGTTGTATGCAGGGTAGTCACTGTTTATAAACTTAATGTGATCAAATTGTTAGCGATATGCAGAGTCCTTTACGGAATTGTATAATGCGAGGATTGAGTACATGAACGCGAAGAGCCGACGTTTTATTGACAACAATTTAAAACGATCTATTATTATTATTACTATCTAGGGAACTATATTTGCACAAGGTTAAAAGAAATATAAACTAAGAACACTGTTTTGAAGAGACGTGTGACAAATTTATGAAGGAAATTGTTTGTTTAGACCCAGTGATTCTCAAAAGGTGCGTTGCGAGAAAAAAAACAACAGAAAGTATTTTTTTTTCAACCTATATCGAATACAAACAGTACAAGTTTTCCATTTTCTGAAAAATATTATTTAAATTCCTGTTATTTACTTAAATTGTCGCCATTCCGGCATAGCCTTGTGGTCAAGACAACGGCCTTTCATGAGGCGGATGTGTCAGAACCTGAATTCGAAATCTCGATGTCGGCATGGCTGTAACTTTCTCCTTCAGTGTTGCGTCCGTTTGCTTCATAGGCGGATCCAGGGGGGAGGCTAGTGGGGGCTATAGCCCCTCCCTTTAGCTGTGAATATAGATTGGATAAAATGTGGTATCCAAAGGCTGCTGCCTGATAGACATTAATAGTGCCATGATGACAATTTCAATTGCTAATAAAAAGCTGTCTACTAGCGTGCGTTTCAGACACACAGGTATAGTCAGCCCTTTAGAAAAGTTAGCCCCCCCCCCATTTGAAAAATCCTGGATCCGCCCGTGGTTTGCTTGTGTGTTTCCGTGGCGCACATTGGCAATTCTAAAGAATCGTATGGATGTTAAATGCCTTACAATAAATAAATAAATAAATAAATAAATTGTTAAATCTTTGCTAATCATATCAAACTATACGAAGTAGATTAGCAAAGATTTAATATTCATTGTTTAATAAATAGAGATATTGATGCATGGTTCATAAGGTCAAGGGATTAAGGGATTATCTGGCATCGTGGTATTAAGACTGTGCCTGGAATGGAAGTCTCACCTGATTGGTCCTCGGCACAGGCGGACCGAGGAGAGATTGGTTTGGCTCCGGGAATCCAGAGCTCTTGTATCTAAAGCCTCTGTTGTTGAAGGTATAGTTAGTCAGTAAAGTCAGTAGTTACCTGTTAACCTTAACGTTATTTTGACCACATAACAATATTAATAGAAATAGGATAGAAATCCATTGTTTAGATTCCAATGCTTTTCTATGAGAATTTTTGTCGTCTTCTGATGCTAATACCTCGACAAAGACCCATTTGGAAGAGATTTTAAATATAAAAGTTAGATAATCGTAAGACCTCGAATATGCCTATCAAGTTTCAAGAGGATCCATCCAGTGGTCCAAAACATTTGGGATGGGATGGAAGGGTAGACTTACACACGGACACACACAAGGCTGTCTGATTTCATAAGCCTCACTTTCCCGTTCGAGCCAAACCAATCTCTCCTCGGTCCGCCTGTGCCGAGGACCAATCAGGTGAGACTTCCATTCCAGGCACAGTCTTAACACCACGATGCCAGATAATCCCTTAAACAAGGAAAAAAAAATAGCAGAATCATATTACACCACTTTATAAATACTGAAATTTATAAAACAGAATTATTTCTTATATAGTGAACTTTCCAAATTAAGGCCTCCCCCTCGGGGCTTTGATGGTGCTGTTGCTGCGAATTTCACGTTGCTTCGGAAGTTTTTGAATATATGATATTTATACATTATAAAAGGAAGATAATGGATACGACTTCATTAACTGTAAAGTATTTTTTTTAACAATGGGTGAGACCAAATTATTTACAAGTGTTTTAAAAAAATTCGTTGAGGCCTGCGCACTGCTGGCACTTGAATTTTCTCACTAATATTCCAGCACATAAGCTACCACAAAAGGTATTCGACCACAAAAAGGAAAAAAATAAATAAATAACAAACCTTCTAATGGGTAAGAGAAAAGTAATTAATTTAAATAAGAATGCCATTTTGAGTCGAGCTTAAAAAGGCATTCTTATTTGAATTACTTGCTTTTCTTTTACCCATTAGAGAGGGTTTGTTATTTATTTATTTATTTATTTATTTTATTTTATTTTATTTTCCTTTTTGTGGTCAAATACCTTTTGTGGTAGCCTAAGTGCTGTCCAAGGATTTGGATTCCACATTTTGTTTTTGTTTTTTATTTTCTTGCTTTTAGTTACTGAGGGGTCACTGTCTCCATCGTGAATTCCCAATTCTTCCCCTCGTACGCCTTTTGAGTTTTGCACTGACTGATTAGCTCTGATTGAGGAGAGCCCAATAAGCTCGAAACGGCCGTCCCAGATTATCAGCTCGACTCAAAAAGGCATTCTTATTTGAAAATAAAGTACTGTGAAATAAAAGACTAGAATACATATTGTACAATGTTTATTTAGCAATCAATATCAATATACAAAGAGAGAAAATAATGAATTAAAGTATTAAATATTTCAAAAATACCAGACTCTTCAAATAAGCCATCTCACCCGCACCTGGTTGATGAGGTGGAATACCCGATCCACTACTTGCAAACGTCACAGATGACAACTTTGGAAGGCCGATACATTTTGCATGGCACCATCTTTTGCAGATCTGGCAACGGAGCCACCATTCACGAGCTCGGGATCGGCTATATGGCTCCGTACAGTAGATTATAAAATGGATCTTCATCTCTTCTTTGGAAACATCTTGGTCTCTAAAGGAAGATGAATAAAAGACCCGTTTCTTAGTACTTCGAGAAGACTTTCTATGCTCTTCGGCGCGCTTCATGGCTACAACTGACTTCAATACCTCCACATCTGGTATAGAATTCAAAATTCCGAATTTTCCCTTATTTCGGTTAGATCGTTTTGTTATCGTAGCAACCGGTAATGGCTAAATGTCAGCTATAGTCAGGTCTTGCTCCTTATTATTGGACGTTGAAGCCTTTGGGATGCTTGAACGTTCTGCTGGCTCATTGAATGCCGCAGGGCGGTCGTGAATTTCTCAGGGGTGATAGGCTCTTCAGCTTGAGTCTCAGGTGCAGCTCGAGGCAAACGAGAAAACCGCTGCAGTGACGATAGGCTCTAGAATTATGAGACCAGTTACGGCTGCAGCTAGAGCGGCGATAGTCTCGTCCGTTTCGGGTGCAGCTGCAGCGATGACAGGCTCTTGCATTTCGATATTAGTTACAGCTGCCGGAGCAAACATGTGATCCGGGCAAATATTTTCGTTTAGTGGGAATATGCCAGATGACTTATTTTTTACTGTGGCTGCACGAAGGTACGCCTCTTTAAATATCCCAGCAACTTGCTGGTGGGTAACAGTACGACCAGGATGACTTTTGAGCCAGGTATTTAGCTCTTGATTGTATAAAATGTTGAGCTGTCCGTAGAAGCTGACGTCTGAAGGTTGGAGCCGGTGCAATATGATGAGAAACATATCACAATGATACCATTTTCTTTTGCGTACATAAGAACGTCAAAGGTGTTCTGATTGCTATGGCCGTCAACAAGCAACAAAGCTTTATTTTCCTTGGTCGGTTTGGCAAACTTAACGAAATGTGCCATTCGTTTAAAGAAAACTTCTCCTGATATCCATTCTTTTTCCTGTGCGAATCCAACAGCACCGGTCGAGCATTGTCCATCAAGTCTATCTTCATGTTTTTTCTCGAACAGATCAATGCTGGCGGAATGTAACTTCCTAAAGCATTTGCACAGCATACCGCGGTGTAGTGGTGGCCTCTTTCTGCACTGGTCAAAATGCCGACTTGTTTGCGTCCTTTTGTTGCAAATATCTTCGGAGGTTTTGATGGAACTGTTGTAAATCCAGACTCGTCGACATTCCACATTTGCTGAGGTTCAAATTTGAATTCATCAATGGTTGCAGTCAAGTAATGAAAATATTTTTGTACTTGTTGAATGCACTCGAGATGTTGCTTCTGGAATGCGAAGCGATATCGAAGGATTGCGCTTTCTAAAGCCCCTCAGCCAATCTACACCGGCCATTTTTGTTATCTCAGAAAATCTGTAGGGATTTTTTTCGCAATAGCGACTTGATAAGCCAGCTTTCGAACATCAATCTTAGTCATTCCAAAAAAAACGATTTTCTAAGGTCTTTAAATGTTCGGCAATTTCTTTTTCGAGTTTGGCATTAAATATCACTTTGTGTCCACCCAAATAACCCTTGGTGATTCTTCCTCAGATTTTGCGTGACATCTCTACGTAGTGAACGGAACATCAAACGTTTTTGAAGCCAGTAACCAGCCAATTTTTTTGATCCGAACAGCCTCGATGGCTTCTTGCATCTGCTTCTCGCTCCTAGATTGCCTTGTAGATTTACGAATGTATGGAGCCGTACCTGAAACAGAAATTAAAGACAAATTAATAAAAACGTCACCATGTAAACTATGAGGTAGTTACTATGACTCAGGACAGAAGATCAGTCAGGACAGAAGATCAGTCAGGACAGAAAGTGATTTACGCAAAAAGGATTATATTTCGCCCTTGGAACAGAATATAAAAAAATATAATAAAAATATATTGGGTGAGATGGAATACTGTAATGGGTGAGACAGTAGTAGTATGCCGTCTCACCTTAAATATACCGACCTAACCGAAAATTATTTTAAAAATTCCATGCTTCAAATAACGCCTAACAACAGAGTCTATCAGAATCACCACTTTCTATCAGTATTAAATGCATTAAGACTTGCCTCATATCGTGCACTGCTTCAATACCACGACAACTCCAAACGTTACGAAATATTTTTTTCAAAATAGCGTCTCCGAAACAATCATGTGTACCGAACCCAAAATGGCGGCAAGCGCACTGACACATACGTGGGTCATTCCACAGAAAACGTACCTTTTAAGAGAAAAAAATGTTAAAAAAAAAAATATTGACAAACAAATCTGAAATTTATTTTCTAAGCAGTATTTTTGCTTCTATGAATTATAAAATGAATTGTTACATTGTTTCTTCTTTTTTCATGAAATAAGGAATAAAATAAAATTTTGATATGGACGGAGGATACACAACTGTAACAGAGTATAAGATACAGTAATGAAATCTACCATATTTTAAAAGCATAACTCATAATTTAAGTAAAATTTCAATTTATTGTGAAACTGAGTGGTTAAACAGAACATTAACTTATCGCAAAATAGCAGAAAAGAAATTTACCGATAATAATAAACAAATATTCCAAAATCATAAATATTTTAAATTAATTATTGAGATAATGATCCATCCATCCATAGTGTTCTGTCCGAAGACAGGTCCAGTTCTATGGAGGTCTCACATGGATCTCCTAGAAACACCTGAGGAAAGATACTGGGGGTGGTTTCCCGTTGCCTGTCCCCAGGACGCCATTAAGGAATGACGTCAGACCGAAGAGAAAGTGAAGAAGAGGCTGGACAACACAGGAAAGGAAATTGAAACAGCCATGCCACTGCCGGGATTCGAACCCAGGTACTGGCGCACTGGTCGCCACGGCTGGCCGCCGCCGAGACCGCACGACCACGCCAGCACGGCGAGATAATGATAATAAACAATATAGTACATATACTAAATCAATTATTGAGACTCATAGTATTTAAATAAATGATTTTGTACCCTCTGTTACGAAATTAATATCCTCCATTCAATGTTAATGTAACGGAGGATACATTTCTGCAAAATTTCCCTAGTTTGTCATGCTTATTGTGAGGTTAGCTCGTGAACATCCTTTAAAATGTAATTGAATCGTATTTAAGAATAACTTCAACAAGTTCTATCTATTTTCTCAATGTTATTTATTTGTCTAAGTTGAGAACGGAGGATACACAAAGATTAGAACCGTCTTGAGAATCCTGAAGAAACTGTTAGATAGAATATAGTTAAACCATACTATTTTACTCCAAACACAAGATAGAGCTAAAACAAAGTGGCGTCTTTTCCTCCTTCATCCACTCTTTGTGAATACCATTGCCATCTAATGGGAATTTGTTAAAATATCTTCAGAACGGAGGATACAGGGAAAGTCTGTGACAAACTTTCAAACCTGAAAACATATGTTCAAGCTAACATTTTCTCATTTTTTTTTATGTCGAACTGCAGTTCACCTTTTAATGTAAGAAATAAAATGTGACTCACTTCTTCAATATTTCCTTAAATTCACGAAATAATTAACCACCCTTCTGACGAAGCACTTGTGACACGTAACGGAGGTATACATATCTTCACTATTGTTTACAAATTTAATAGAAATAAAATGAAAGAACAAAGAATACCAATGTTCATATCTTCCTTCGTTTGTATTGCTGTTTATAACCACTGAAAGAAGAACTTTGAATATTTCTTAAGTAAATAATTGCCTTGTACGTAAAAAGGTACGTTTTCTGTGGAATGACCCACCTACCACGGCTCTCGAGCGAACACGATAATGGGGTCGGTGGCGCCATCTAACGTATAGTTTCGAAAATATCGCTGCTATGCCGTCTCTCCCATCATGCCATCTCAGAAGGAAAACAATCATGCGCGCTGCCATTTTTTTTTTTATTGTACGATAATTTTTAAAGTCGTTATCGCGAGTACGCCGTTATTTTGGATGTTTGCTGTAGTCATTATTCAAAAAATAAACTTAGCTAATTGTGAGATTAAGTTTTACGAACGTGGATGTTTTAATTGAATAGCCTACATACAAAATTAAATATGGACACAAAATGAACACTCACGCCGTAGGCGTGTTTCTTCACATCAAGGTCACTCGTCAAAGCTTCGTATTGAAGGCGAAACTGGTTGTGATATGAAACTTTTTAATTGTATACAACGTTTTTAACTAGTCTTGTGTATAGACTGTCCCCAGTTTTTAATTGCTCTGTGAGCACTTAAATTTCTGTATTTTAACTTAAAACCAACTTTCGTCAAAACATGTTAAAAATTTCCTTATTTTGTTAAAAAAAAAAAGTCGGAAACGACAGAAATTAAAGGCTTACTTTTTTATTCAAATTACGGTATCTGCTGAATACAGTGGGCTATACATTTTTAAACTTTGAGTAACGGCCAAACACACCAATATAAAATAATAAATTAAACAGTTAAAAAATGACTAAAAACTTGTATCGATTTGAAAGCATATAAATCTTTCTCAATGTAATCTGGAGACACAAAAGCACCCCTTTTAATACTTGCCGCGAAGGAGATCAAAACTTCAAAGGGATGTGAACCCCGTGGAATCAAAACGACTCCTCCAATGAAATGCAATCACCAATCAATGAACAGGGAACCAGCGCCATCATTAGGTGCCTGAGAGAACTTTAAGAATAAATAAACAAATCCACGTGTATTGAGGAAGCTTTGAAAACAAAGGAATGAGCATGGAAAGAATTTTATTTATTTATTTATTTATTTTTCTATTTCCCTTTCCGTCCCATTCCCAAATTCACAATTCTCAAGAAATTGCTTCAAAATAATTAAAGGGGGGTGCTTTTGTGTCTCCAGGTCACATTGAGGAAGATTTGTACGCTTTCAAATCGAAACTGTCTGTACATTTTTTAGTCATTTTTTAACTGTTTAATTTATTATTTTGTTAAAAAAATAATTTAATTCTGAAGTCAATAAGACAAAATGAGTAAAAACAAGTGCGGAACTCTTTTAACTGTCAAGACGAGCTTGACGATGTTGACCAAACCAGCAATCACGTTGAATCACGTGTTTAGTGAGATTTCTTGGCAAATCACTCTTTTTAACATCTGTTAGGCTGAAATTGTCTTTTCTTTGTTTATATACAAGCTGATATTTTAAAATTGATTACAAACCACTTTGAAAACGTGCCATTTTTCATTCGTTGCCATCCTAACACCACAAACGAAGAACTGAAATGGAATAAAAATAGGTGTAAGTAAATTTCACATTTTCAACATTGTTGAATTATGTAGCTTTCATCTTCAATTTCTTCGTCTACATAATTCACTGCCTGGAGATTCGCATCATTTTCGGACGTCCAATGTAACATAGATCCTGACTTCATCTCAATTTTCTGGAAAATGCGATAGCGCTTTTGTATTGGTGTGTTTGGCCGTTACTCAAAGTTTGGATACTGTAGAGGATCAATGAAATTATTTTATTCTTTTAAGATGTTGTTTCAGATAAAGAGGTATTGTCCGTGAATCTGTGATTTAAAGAAAATAATTCATTAACGTATAATCCCCTAATGTTTTTTTTTCCATTTAACTTAGATGATTGAACTTTAAGTAACGAACTAGGATATCCAAAAATTAAAGCAACTCAAATACATTTAAGAAAACTTCTATATTCTTTTCCTTAAAAAGTTACATTCATTAACAGCTAATCGTTGAAATTTACTTGATCTTCGTTCAAGTTAAATTTACATCTAGATTAAGAGTCTCTTTTAGTCTTGGGTGGTTTATCCCTCGTTAATCTTCGTTGATAAAATTCAGCGTAACTAATGTCCGCTTAACTTTAACACTTTCGTAGTTACTTGTCTAACTTTAACTGTTGATTCTATCTCGATTCTAAAGTTGATAGATTAATCTTGACTTGACCCGTCCGTGTAAGGTAATCATAATTGGGTTACTTACTTGTATTAATCTTTACACTTGTAAGAAGACTTCTTCTTATACTTAATAAGAATATGGTTGACTCTTTCCATATTATTGTATTATCTTAGCTAGTTGAATCGTAGAATCTAGCCTTGTAAATATAGAACATTACCGGATTCGAATTTGCATCTATCTTCCAATCTTCGGGAATCATACAAATCCTGGAATTATCACTTGATATTCTTCTGTCCAGTCATTGGCGTATGAATGTCAATTTCCTGAGCTCTTCTAATCTTCATAGAGTTACAGGTTTCTTCTTACAACATCATGCAATATCGTACTTCGAAGCAGCCATCTTGATTGCTTCTTCTCGGCTTGAGAATTCATTTCGTTCTATCGTTTCTTGGCTATATCACCTTGTGGCCATTGTTGAACAGTGTTGACTTATGTGCTGTTCATCGTCTGCTATTAACTATTCGTTAATGATTGTTGACACAGTTCTTTCATTGCGTTGCACAGGCAAACAATTGGTTGGCGAGTAATAAATTGTCCTTGTTTGAATAAGGCTTAGAAATAAAAACGTATAAATATTTCTAATTCAAACTACAGATACTCTTTAGCATACGTAAAATTTACTACTTATATATTTTTCACTTCCTCCTTAATGGAAGTGAATGCTAAAAGGATTACCATTCATTGTTTAAGACAATAAAATATTAATAGAATTAGGAAAGCAATCCATTGTTTAGATTCTAATGAATTTCTACGGAATTTTTTTTCGCCTTCTGTCTCTCATTACTAGACAGGGATCCATTTGGCTAAGATATGGATAAGATTTTTTGATATTCGGATAAGATTTCAACTATAAAAGCCTGATCGTCTTACAACGATCCCTTCAGAAGCTATTGTGTGTGCAGGGGGAGTGAATGCAGACAAACATACACTCATAGACTTGGTGATCTGGTGAGCTTCATTTCACAGGAACGAAGGATGAATGACAAGTGTGTTATTAAGTTTACATTATCACAAACGTTCCGGCGATTTTAAAAGAACAATTTCAGTAGAGGGGAAAGTCCAAATATGGGATCTAACCAGTTTTATTTTTATGAATTACACCAAGAAAAAAAATTGGATTAATTAAATTGTACCAGTTTATTTAATATCGAAAATAAGTCTACTTTTACGATAAAAGTTTAATAAACAAAAAAAAGAACTAAGAAAATTCTTCTTCAATTCTTTTTTTTTAAAGTTACAGAAATCTGGTTTTTGAAACTGTAGTCCAAATATGGGCTACCAACATAAATTTACAGTAATATTTGATTTTTTTTTTTT
>JAFIDM010010738.1:0-19229 GCA_023159025.1 Thereuonema tuberculata | reverse complement strand
AGATTACAATGTATAGTCAGGTGATATCAAATTACAAAAGATTTCTTGAAAGAAATCAAAAGAAATCTTTTGTAATTTGATATCACCTGACTATACATTGTAATCTTGAAGAAGGAAGATAGAAAATTCTTCCGAAAATTCGATAATAAAATGAAGTGTAGATGAAGTTTTTTCAATATTGTACATATACATATATCTCTTGTATATATTCATTGCAAGGAAATATTTTTAAATGATATGTAAAATAAATCATTTCATGATTTTACATTGGCTTCCCCTAATTTTCTTGTTGCATTTCTGCTTATTACTATGCGTTCTGCACTTAATCGCAGCAAAAATATTCTTATAAATGTTTGTTATCTCTCTTGTGTTAAGAGGAATGTTCACAATAAATGGATTATTGTAGCAAGAATTAAATAATAAAGCAATGGGATACGAAAACGTGATTTTTGTTACGGTGGAAGAGAGAAAAAAAGGAAGACTGGAAGTGGTGAAAGAGGTTTCATCTCTATCGGGAATTTAGTATTTGTACAGGAGAAGAATTCAAATATGGACATTCCAGAGAACCGTTCAAATGAAAGGAATATAAACGTGCAACGGAACGAAGGGTACAGTTTATTTGGATTCGACACGCCTCAAGATATAAAGTTTTATCGTTTACTGGTTTGTTCGAAAATGTAGATTACGGCATTAAAGTAAGTGAACATTTTCTTTTGTACTTCAGACAAAGACAGTATTACACTCATCATGTGCTTAGGAAGAATCGACACATGGACCCTTTAGTTTTAGACTTACAAGAAAGAATCTGCAACGTTAATTTTGAATAGATAGTTAATTTGTATTATGTGAAACGATTGTGTTAACTTGACTTAAAGTAAAGTGAAATTTGATTGCGGTAACAAGAGACTAGTATATGAACATAAAGACCATATATATATATATATATATATATATATATATATATATATTGTTTTAAACAATATCTACAGAGTTCACACACACACGCGAGAGTTCACATCATACGCACTACAATTCAATATCAATATGAATGGCCTTTTACAATTTCATCTGTGTGATTATATTCAGGCTTTCTCTTCCCTTGTGTGTTAACATAAATCATTCAGTAATGCAATTCACCTATCTTGTATGATTTCTCACTACCTATAATAAATGGTTTCTTTCACTCTTGTATGAATGCACTCTATCTTTATAATCTCAATAAAGATATTTAATAATAATTAATCTTAGGCTGTCCTATATTAATAATACCCTTGTGTGAATATATGTACTTTAATAATTGCGCTTCCTAATAAACTGTCAATGTCCGATGTACACTGTCGGTATCTTCGTCTAAGGAACGGCGTCGCACCCTCCAAAATGGAAGTAAGAAAATATTTAATTACTTACAGTTTGTCGACACTGCTGGGCTTTTCATCTTGGCGAAATTGCTGCGTTGACAACCATTAGTTGAGATTCCGCCTATCTGTTTCGATGCACACTAGAGCTTAGTTATCAACGAACACTTCACTTTCCGTTGAATTTCAAATATGGCGCTTAATTGTCGCACATTGGATTTCTTCTTCCCATAATGCTTTGCGTAAAAGTTCATCTGCTCCGGAACTGTAGTAAATTCCTATTTATTTATAAGAAATAAATAAATATAATTATTATTTTAAAGTGCTTTAATCGTATTTAAATTAAGTAATGTGATTGAAATTTAAATATTGGAACGTAATTGTGACGTCAGAGATAAGTGGCATAAAAGAGGCAAGCCAACGTCTCTCTCTCTCAATCGCTCTGTTTCTTTCGTCTTTCAATCGCCGATTTTCGTCTATTTGCTTCAAGCGTCGTAAGTTAGAATTAACGAAGTCAGGAAGACTTCGAAGCATTAATTAGTTTGCAGTAACGTTGTTTAATGAAAAAGGTCGTACCTATCGACCCACGTGTGTGTGACGTAGAATTCGTTGAGAGCAGCGAACGTCATCACTTGGTTTGTGCAACAGGCAGCGGGAAGTTTGATCAAGTCTGGCTGAGTTTGTCAGGACGAGAAAATGGATTACTCCGAGCCGCATAGAAATTGCAACGTACTCAAAATTACTGTGAGTAATGAACTTATTTAATTGTTATCCAATGAGGGAAACGGAAAGAAGATTTGATCTTGATGAGTTATCAAGAAGAGAAATTAAAGCGTTGATATCACAGGTTCGCGTGAAAAGGTGGAACTGTGAAAACGGAATTAATTATTCAGCTCAAGTAGTGAATATTAGTGGAACTGAACTATTCTAAGATATATTAGATAGGTGATTTATGTTAAGGAAAATAAATCATGTATTATTATGCTAATGAGGAAATTTAGTAATAATAAGTAGAAGCAAATAAGAGCGAAATAATAGTGAACATTATTAGAGATTAAATCAAAAAGATTGTAATTATCTTTGTTAAGGAATTAAAAGATAATTACGGAAATGCACATTAGATTAAATAAAATAACTGTGACGTTATTAAGCGTGATTAAGGATTACGATAACTAAGAGGAATTAGTTACGTGTAACTCTGAATAATTGATTTTCACATAAGGGTTAAACCATTAGCGAAGACTCGCACGGTGAAAAGTCATTAGAATTATAAATATTATTCATACAAGTGAATTAGGAAACGTTATCTTATTAAACACAGAGTGAAAAACCGAATGCTTTTAAAGTGTGATACGGGAAGTGTTAATTGTGAACATTTGCGGAACTGTTTCCAGAGTCTAAGTGAACACTTGTGCATATGAACTATTATCATGTAATGATTTCTACAAATGGAATCTTTATATCTTTCTAACAAATCTCTGCTACCCCAGTAAATGGAACTTTGGATTATGCTAAACTATTAATATTATTTTCAAGTTTAAAAAAAAAAAAAAAAAATTACTTCAATTGATTAACCACAATCAATTGGTTAATTAATTCGATAGTAATTAATTTAAGTTTAGCTATATCAATTGTGGAAGATCTACTTCCTACATTATAAATTCCAAAAACTTCCCACAGGAACTAATGACGCTTATTATCCATATATCAAAAGGAATTCTTCTACATCCAAATTCGTAAATATTTGAAAACTTCAGGTTGAGTTAAATGCACTTTTATATTTAATTCTTAGAGAGTTCTGGATACAATATTTACTCGTAGTAATTTAGTTACTTATTAGCGTCAATGTCAACTGCTTTCTAAATATCCACTATTTCGTATTAAACGAATAATAATTGGGACGGGAAATGCTTCCTTCATTAATTGAAATAGTCTTGTATTAATCTTCTAATATTTCACTTAATTCTTTTGAAAGTTCTTCGGATAGGAATCGCACCAACGCACCTTGATCGAAATGGCTCAGTCCAAGTTACACTTCTCTTTATTTGAACTTGTTGAGTTTTCCCCTACCTTGGTCTTCACTTATGACCACGGTATTCCTTATTCTTCTTAATAGTTGTTGCTTCGTCTATCGTAGTTAGACCGAAATATCGTCTGGGGTTGATGTCTAAATAAATCTCCATTGGTCTCGTCCGACCAAATTTAATTATTCTTCTCATCTTCACCCGCAAATGGATTAGTTGTCTTTAACTCTTCCACGGCGTTGAATTCACATTCCAACGAAGTTAAAATTCAACTTAATTGAATTAATTTAATAAATAGTCATGGATTACTATTTAGTGGATTATCCCTGCTCAGCTCTATATTAATAATCAGTTCTAAACTGATTTTTTAGAACTGTTGTTGATTCTCAACCGAATCTATTAACTTTACGTTACTTAATTATACTTTTTTCTTCTCGCATTTCTCGTCAACTCAATACAACCCGTTCGAACTCACACAATTCGTCAACTTGTTCGAACTTCAGTCAACCTAATGAGACAGACTATTTCTCAGTTTTATGACGTCTCTTTGCGTTACGTAGTATTCTCATTTCCATATTCAAATTAGGACTACTCACATTCATATGAAGGGAGGGAGACATAAGGAAAAAAAAATAATCTTAAAGAAAAAAAAAATTCTTTTCAATCATTTTAAAACTTCTTTTACTTTTCCTTTTACTATAACTAATTAAATTATTCGAATAGAAATAATTTAATATCCTAGCAATTTTATCGCGAAGAATTTCAATTCTTGTTCACAACACATATGACATTATTAGTGAGTTTTACCAGTAGTAGTTTTTGCCAGTATTGTCTTTTACATTTTCTTATTCAAAACAACAAAAACATTAGTATTTGAAATAAAATCTAACGTGCATACAAGTTTATCACATAACAGAAAAAACTGAAACGCACATAACTACACTAAAATTCACTGCGATAATTTTAGTTTTTGTACTGGGAATCGGAGACGGTACCGCATCGAGTTATAATCCTTTTTATTCTTGATTTTTTTTTTTATGTTTTTTTATAATGAGCGGTCATTGTCTTGTTCGTTTGTCCGTTTTCTATATTATCATTCTTCACTGAGCTTGATATGCTGGGCGGGATCGGACTGATGAGAGTGTTGAAACTCGAAACGGTAGCGTCTCCGATTCCCAATGCAAAAACCAACATTAGCTCAGTGAATTTTTGTTTAGTTTTGTGCGTTTCTGTTTTTTCTGTTATGTGATATTCTATATATTTTTGTAAATTTGTGATATTAAAATAGTTACTTCTAGAAATGGTGGATTAGTAAAATTAATAATTTTTATATTACTTTTAACACATTTTATTTTATTTTGCAATTGTAATTAGTTTTATTTTATTTTTATTCAATAAATCGATTTTTCATCAACAGCCCCAGGTACAAACTTTAATAATAATTTTCATTTATTTATTATTTACATTTTGATGTTATATTTCAAAATCTGAACCACTGATAGTGAACTTCTCAAGGTTTAATATGAAGTTTCGTTTAAAAAAATACACAAATGATAAAAAATCTTGCTAAAAATGCAATGGAAAAATAATTTGAGAACTCAAACATCCAGTTTCTTGATGAAGGTTGGCAATAAATATTTAATGTTTGGCTATGAACAGTTCAACGTCTTAAATCAAAAGTTGAATCTTTACTTACTGAGTTGAGTTTTTTCATATTTCACTAGCACTAAAATTAATTTATTTTAAAATTTTCTTATCGGTAACATAAGCATGAGCGGATTTAGGTCTTGATATCTGGGGGTGCTAGCTCACCGGAAGGTATGAGGTATTTGTATACCAAATTCAAACACTAAAACCCAATTTAAATATTCCATTTTAGGCCTAAATTAATAATTAATAAAATTATTATAACAGAAAACATTTTTACTTATCTGTAAAAAAAATTATCATCCCAAAAATGTAGGGGTGCGGCGCACCCCCTAGCACCCCCGTAAATCCGCCCATGAACATAAGCATGCCAACACTCAAATATCTCTATATTTGATTCTTCTTCTCCATTCTTGATGTTAAATTTCAAAATCTGAAACACTGACAGTGAACTTCTAAAGTTTCAATATGAAGTTTCGTTAAAAAAATATATATAAATGATAAGTTTGTGGTTATCTCTAAAAATTCATCTACCGGTCCCACATGAATAGACATTATCAACTGTAAGCAATATTAAAGAATCAAAGAATTAAAGAATTACATTTAATTTATGTAAGCAATATTACTTGAAAACAAATATGAAAAACTATTTCTGCACAAAATAAAATTTAACATGTCATCGTAAGTATTATAAAGCCGACTATTTAAGACTATTTAAGACTATTTAAGACACATCAATACAACACAATAAAAAAAGTTACAACATACGTTTCGAACCCTCTGCTTATATGGGTCCCTTGTCAAATGTTCATCCTTTATCCAGATGTTCGTAAATACAAACAAGACAAGGAATAGACAAAGCGGAAGACTAAAGTTTCCCTGGTGTTCATCTCCAGAGATAGTGAAGCGGAAAAAGCAGTCTGCTACCGATTAATGCACAGAAAAATAAAAATCGATTAAAAACCATATTCTAAAATATTTGTGGTGGATAAATCTTGGTTATAACTATAGAAATAATAACAACAATAAATAATTTAGTAAATAATACTAATCAAAAATAATAATAACAAAAAGTGCTTTGAAACATATCATTATGTACCCATTGCATATGATGATACTATTTTAAAGAAATTGAAACTGGCATTGGGCAAAGCTGGAATCCGTTTGGCATGTAAACCCAGGAACACTATTGGAGCCTTGCTCTAAATACGTACTAAATGTACAACTAACCATCAGCAGTTACTTTTAAAACAAGGTACCATTTATGGGATACGATGCAAATCGGACACTACAAACAAGAATACTTGCCTATATATTGGGCAGTCAAAAAAATGCCTAGCTACGCGCCTTAAGGAGCATTCGTATGCTGTAAAGAATAATAATAAACTTTATGATACGGCAATGCACTGTCACAATAGCGGGCATGAGTTAAACACCAATAACCTTATCGTCTATGGCTACAGAAAGAACCCTTATTTACATAAGTTTTTCGAATCTGGTATGATCAGACTTCTCATTAATGATCAAGAGTTATCCACCACAAATATTTTGGAATATGGTTATTAAACGATTTTTATTTTTCTGTGCATTAATTGGTAGCAGACTACTTTTTCTGCTTCACTATCTCTGGAGTCTTCCGCTTTGTCTGTTCCATGTCTTGTTTGTATTTACTAAAATCTGGAAAACGGATCAACACTTGACAAGGGACCCATATAAGCAGAGGGTTCGAAACTAACGTTGTGACTTTTTATTGTGTTATATTGATATGGTGTCTTAATTAGTCGGCTTTATAATAATAGCTATTTCTGCATTTTAAGTGTTACTGGAAATTAATTTATTGTTCTTGTATTTAAGTTGTGTAAAATAATTTGCAGATTCATGACTCTTTTAACAAAAAAAAATCGATTTTTATCTAAAAAAAATTGTGAAGGAGTTTTTTTCTTTTCTTTGTAGTTTTTGGTAGAAATTATCTGTCAAAGACACGAATTTGTAGTTTGTTTCTATTTTTTATTATAAAGAAAGTTCTTCGAATTAAATAATAACTTTCCGCCTTCAATTTTTTTTCAATGCTAAGGACGTAAGTATGAATTCTGTATTTCAGTTTTTATTTTAAATATTAACGTAGTATTTCATTTATTCATTCTGCAGTGAAATTGCTGTACAAATTAATTTTCATGAATACGGATGATATTTAGTTTCTTAAAATATCATCCTAGCATATTGAGTTGTTTAATATCTGAATAAGAAGAGATATAATTCAACTAGAGAACTAGAAATTATAGAATTTTCAGATTAAACTAATATTAGTTTAATTTTATCTCATATTTTTTCTAAAAAATAATTTCGCATTTGAACTACCAGTAGTAATATCCGCTGTATGGGAAGCGATTTGCTGGCGAAATAGGAAGACCTCATTTCTATCCGGTGGATGTTGAGGGTGGTGATGTAGGAAGACGTGATTCGTATATGGCGGTTGTTGTTGCCTGTGATATAGGAAGGCCTGACGATGGTGGCGCTATATTAGGATAGCTTTCCTATAAGTTGACGATGGTGGCGCTGTTGTTTTTTTCTCAGTAGTTTATAGGTGATTGGAGTTGTGTTATTGGAATAAATGGAAAAGAATATTAATTCATTTCTTCCTAACTTACTATAACACATCAAACATATCGGCGATATTTCGTCTTTTTTTCAAAGACTTTGACGAGCCATTACTAAAATTCATGGGATGGAGAATAATCTCTCTTTCCCAACCCTAAAATAATAATACTACAAAACAAGAATTTAAACAAAGGAAAATGTGATATCATACACGTGTCTAATTTACAAATTTATTGTTTAAAAATATTCAATATTTTTTTAAAATTTTTCTTTATTTTTATATATACATACACTATTATTTCAAAAATTAAATATATAATTTTTAAACTTTTTTCTTAAAATTCCTTTAAATGTTTATATTAATAATCTTAATTTTGGTAAAAAAGTCTTAAGAAAATCTTCAGAGATCTTTAAAAAATGTCAAAGCAACTTCCATAACCTCTCTTTAACTTTCGTAGGATCTTGATATACACAATTCCTCCCTTTTTCTTCCTCCATCTTCGACAGCTCGAAAAGAATTTACTCACCGCTGAAACTTTCTTCATTTCACCATTCCTTTTACTTAAATTTGAAGATCTTTTTCATTGTCCAAATTCTTGAGATGCAAACTTCACCTAATCTTTTTGCATAAAATTAACGTTCGTACAACAAGATTATGGAAATTGATAGAAGTAGAAACATCCTAATTGACTTAGCTAAGAAAAAAAAATGGACTGCACAGACATAATCAAATGAAAAAATAGACAACAGACATTAAATATATACAAATTTTTGAAAATATTGTTCTGAATAAAGTCTGTTTTAAGATAAAAACAAGTGCTTTTTCTCTTTTAGTATGTCAGTATGAATACTTTACAGATTGATAATATTTTACGTTCATATAGTGAGACGTATGAAAAATTTGGTGCCTTATATCCTGTCGATAGAGTGCCAGCACATGCGGGATATATTATCAGCTTAGATGAATCTGGAAAACCTGCTTCACACTGGGTTACTGTCTATTTTCAAAGAAATCCAAGAGTTGCAGAATATGCCAATGGTAACATGATGCCAATGGTAACGATCCCTATTAAGATTCGTACATAGCAATGCGAGTATAGTCAGACCGAAACGCAAGGTGATACAGGAACCATATTTAACTTCTTGTGGTATATACTGCATTTTATTCATTCTGTTTAAATGTCATGGATATACTCTCGATAGGTTTCCGAATTTATTTACATCCAATAAAGAATTAATGAATTTTTGGCACTCAATCAATTCCATCAAGTATTAGATCAAACCACATTTAATTTGCAAAGTAACTGTACCTCTCCACAGTCATACAGAGCTTTGTTGGCAGCAAATGAAGAAAACATGTAAAGTGAATTTGAAGATGAATAAAGAAAAAACACTGTTTTTATCAAATGATTCCTGAACCACTCACATTTATCCATATTTCTTTTTAAAAAAAAAGTTGTTCTTATTTGAATAATAAAATATTTTTTTTTGAATTTCAAATTTGTTGTGTATATAATTTTTAAGTTACAAAACATAATTATAATCCCATTGGGTTTTTTATATGCAATATTTAATCAGGGGATGGCTTTTTCTTGTTTAGCAAATAAAAATTTGTTAGAATTAATTAATTACTTATGCCTTTTAAAGAAAAATATCATTTTTTCTGTACAATGAAAATAACTTATCAAAGTGGCGATCTATTTTATTTAAAAAGCAAACGCATTTCAAATAATGTTTCTTTTGTATATTAGTAGTCATTGTTAACTTTTTTAAATACATTTCTTGAGATGAATTTATAAAAACCAAATGTAATAAATTTTATATAAAGACAAAATATCTTAGAATTTCTTTTTTTCTTTTTTTCAAATTTCTTTAAAAAAAATACTAAAAATTCATTTCACAGAAAAGTATTCACTATGTAAAAATTGTAAAATAATACAATTTTAAAAACCACAAAATTAAGTAAAACAATCATTTTACTAAAAAGGATTTGGTACAAAGTGAAGAATTCATAAGAAATATAGAAAAATTAAGGAAATCGAATACCACTCGGAAAAAGAAAAATACAATATTGGATTATGAATGCGAAAACATAAGAATAAACTTGGAAAAAGATAAAATGTGAAGAGGTTTTTTTCTTCGATCTGCTATTGTCATTTAAAGTTCGATTAATTCCAATGTATATCAAATTGAAAAGAAACTCTCATATTGTCTTTTTTCTTAAAAACAAAACAAAAAAGAAAAAAACTAAAATTCATCAGCCATTTTTCGAACGGGCTAATTCAGAAAAACAGATTAAAAATCAATCAAGCTTGTGACGGTTCACCATTCAAGCAATACTGTTTTCCACTTATTCCTACAACACAACTCCAGCCATCTATAAACTACTGGGAAAAAACAACAGCGACACCATCGTCAACCTATAGGAATCAGGCTTTTCTATATCACCAGCAATAACAACTGCCGTATAGGAATCAAGTCTTCATATAAAACCACCCTCAAGAACCACTGGATCTGCCATCTCTAAACTACTGGGAAAAAAACTACTGTGCCACCATCATCAACCTATAAGAATCAGGCCTTCTTGTATCACCGGCAACAACAACTGCCATATAGGAATCATGTCTTCCTTTATCACCACCCTCAACAACCGCCAGATAGGAATCAGGTCTTCCTATATCACCTGCAAATCACTTCCGATACAGCAGGTATTACTACTACTATCAAATGTGGGAATCTGAAATGCTCGTTTCGTCCCCTTAATGGATGCATCAGCCTAATAAACCCCTCGATGAAATGCTCAGATAGCAAAACCAAATTTAGGATTCCAGTCCCGTACCCTCCAGTGGTATCATACGACAACAAAAGCACAACAAAAGATCAAATTAGAAAAAGCTCCATTTACTGGCCTGCGAGTCCATCCGGCACACAGGAAATTCAAGAAAATAAGGTTGATGACCAGCCACATTAATTTCAATAAAACATTCGTCATTACCGAGTTTGATTGGCTCATGAGTCAATAAAGAGAAAGAAACGGCCATCTCAGATTCCCAGCGGTGATAGCTCTGAGGGTGAAATCTTGTTTTCGTTTTGTACTTTGTTGTTTATTTGATAACGGGCATGCTAAATTTTTATTTTAAAATTTCAGTTTATTTTTCAACTGTAATTAGTCTTATTTTATTTTTATTCAATAAATCAACATTTCATCAACAGCCCCAGGTAATAACTTTAATACTAATTTTGATTTATTTATTATTTAATTTTTAATGTTAAATTTCAAAATCTGAACCACTTATAGTAAACTTCTAAAGTTTTAATATGAAGGGTCGTTAGAAAAAATTATATAAATGATAGTAAATGGTCATGTTGCTAACGATTAAATGAAAGAGTAAATTGAGAACTCAAGTAACCGGTTCTTGATAAAAGCTGGCAATAAATATTTCATTATTAAAAATTACTAATAATAATTTAATAAACTAATAAACTATTAAATTATTAATTATTCTTATTCAATAAATTTAATTAAATTATTAATTATTATTATTTAGTAAATATTATTGAATGATTAAATATTTAATGTGATCCAAAAATTACTGAGTTGACTTGTTCCATATTTATCTAGCACTAAAATTGAGATATTTACATATTTTCTTATCGGTAACACAACCATGTCCACATTCGAATATCTTCATATTGTATCCTTGTATTTCATTTCTTTGCAATATCAGAAAAAGAAATAATACATCTGCTGCAATATATATTATGTTCCCTTCGATTTGTTTCATGATGAATTGAAATAGAGAAGTCGAAGAAGAAAACTATATCCAAATATGGCTTGATTTTTGTCCTCTTTGCTAGTTGTATGATTTCAAAGCACAACAACAGTACATACTTAATTTGTTTAATCTGTATACAATCTCCGCACATTATTTTTAACAATTGACCCATATGATAATCACACAAGTGTTCACAATAATTTAGGGGGGAAATGTTGATTAAATACAGCTTTTTCAATTATTAACAAATTTTATGCAATAGAAATATCATTCATTCATTTCTATGAAATTACAGCTCAATTCATGAAAGAAGAGCTTTTGATGATGTAATTTCCTTACAGATTGATGTTTCCAGGACGTAACAGCGCCATCTATTGCTAAAATCTGTAACTGAATCTTACAAATATTACAAAACCATTCTGTATTTTCTACAGTTACGAATACGTAAAAATAATGAAAATTGAAATAATTAAAAATGTTCTACACTATTCCCCTTGCTTGGCAATGCAAAGTTTTTCCTTTCCTTGTCACGCTTATGTAATCACAATACGACGCCATCTTGGACTGACTGCTCGGAGTTCCAGTTAATGACGTCATGACTGGTGATGGTTCTTCCAGAAAAAATCGATCGCTATGTAATGATCATATATGGAAACCCCGTTTTTTTTTTTGCAAAATACTGTAGTGAATTAGAAGAAAATAATTAATACTTTCACAAACTATAAGAACTTCAATAGGACTAACAAATGAAGGATTTCATCAATGGAATACGGATTTTAATAAAAATTTTCAAGTGCTGAGTGGCCACTGGTTATGGTCTAGAGCAATTGAATTTTTAATAATTTGTACAGAAATAGCAGAAGTATTTATAACCCAACGTAAATGGTCGAGTGGTCTAATGAGTGAAAAAGATAATCCAGTGGCTGATAATCCAGTTAATCCTCCTTGACTTCATGTGCCCACACACACACACATATATCACTTATATGTGCTTAAATCTGGAGAAAAGCACTTTCGGAAAATGCATGTACCGGGTGATCAAGAAATAACAGGAGGTGTTCGGAGCACTGTAGCCTGTTATATACTGGACGAAATAGAACAAAATTTGGCCACCATACACATTAAAGTATGCGGTTTCGATTTGTCAAGAAAAAAAAATTAGTACCAAACAACGCCGATAGGGGAAATTCTGGCGCTGCAAGCGCATAATGTGTGAAAAAAGAATACATAACTGCCAATGGAAACAGTAAACAACAGCACACCAAATACCAATGAAAAACGTTTATTACAGCAACCTATAAATTTGGCTGAAGGTGACCACAGCCTGATGTTCCACTAATTGCATGCGATATATGAGGTTTTCGACGGTGGCTCACAGCCTATCGGCATTTATTCGTCTGACATGAAACGTTATTTGATCTTTTAAGGTAGGAATATCAGGAACATGTCCTTGATACACAATGCTTTTCAGGTAGCCCCACAACCAGAAATCGCAAGGATTCAGATCAGGGGACCTCGGAGGCCAATTCATGGTAAATGCGCGACTAATTACTCTAGCGTCTGCAGGACATCCTTCACCCGACATCCGATGTGCGGTGGCGCACCATCTTGCATGAAAATGTTAGAATCGATACAATTTCTTTGCTGCAGTTGAGGTATCCCAAAATACCCGAGCATAGCGGCATACCTGTCGGAATTGATAGAACAAGTCACTAGTCCATTTCTACCAACTTCTTCATAAAAGTACGGGCCGATGATAAAAGAAGCAGTGAACCCACACCAAACTGTGACTTTCGGCGAATGTAAGGGGATCTCATGTCTAACGTGTGGATTTGTATCAGCCCAAATACGGCAGTTGTGTGTGTTGATATCACCATGCACATGGAAGTGAGCTTCATCACTCAATAATATCCGCCACGGCACTCGTCATCCACTTCAAATCGAGCCAAAAATCTCAAAGCAAACCACGGGCCGATCCAGGATTTTTCAAAGGGGGGGGGGGGGCTAACTTTTTTGTAGGGCTGATTATATCTATTTGACTGAAACGCACGCTAGTAGACAGCTTTCCATTAGCAATTGAAATCGTCATCATGGCAATATTAATGTCTGTCAGGCAGCAGCCTTTGGATACCACATTTTATCCCATCTATATTCACAGCTAAAGGGAGGGGCTGAAGCCCCCACTCCCCCCCCCCCCCTGGATCCGCCTATGAAGCAAACCCTAATCGGGTATTTCTGTCCCCTGGGAGCAACTCTTGAATGGGTGTTATCTTATACGGATAAAATTTCAGGATCTTACGCAATATCTTCTGCACCATCGACAACGGGATATCTGTTTGTCGTGATATTAAACGTGCACTGCTGATACCCTGCTTATTAGCTATGGCCTGATCCTGAACGGCAGTTGCAACTTCTTCAACTTGTTCCTGCTTGATACGTTTACGTCCTCGGCCTGGTTGCACACCAAGAGTTCCTGTTCTTTCAAATTTTTCAATCATTCTTCGTAAGTTATTTATGGTCATCGGTCCACTACCTAACTGTTTTAACCGCCGGTATTCACGAAGAGCAGCATTGGCATTGTCATCCCGCTGGTAAAACAGCTTGACTAATAAGGCACGATCACGTAGTGACAATGCCATCGACGGGCGACTTCTTACAGAATGACTAGAATTCCCGCAAACCCTCCTTTTATCCTCGATATCGTGTTACCCGTATATGCAAATTTCATGGTGCATTTTTCGACCGCAGCGCCAGAATTTCCCCTATCGGCGTTGTTTGGTACTAATTTTTTTTCTTGACAAATCGAAACAGCATACTTTAATGTGTATGGTGGCCAAATTTTGTTCTATTTCGGTCAGTACATAATGCGCTACAGGGCTCCGAACACCTCCTATTTCTTGATCACCCGGTAGATCCTAATTCGGTCACTCTCTCGTCTTACGGAACGCTTATCCTTGGCTTAATCGAACTATACTTTCTCCGAAGGCTAAAGATTGTCGTGGAGGGATTAAGGAAATTTAGGGTTTCCACACATGCGACTCGTAACGAAATCGTTTCATCAGAGTTTTTTTCTCTAGTTCACACTGAAACGGATGAAATTAATTATAAGATTTCTGCTTATAATGTGTGAGTCCTTTTTTTAGCGACGCACACGAGCACAAAACCGTCTGCCACCTTTTGAAGCACTTTCTCGGCGATCTTGAAGTTTATAGGGATCACAAATACAAGAGGGCACTTTAGCTTCTCTCACAGTCTTTGCCGCGCCGTCAAACGCCGCTCTCGTAGAGATACTGAGGAAAAGTCTTCCGGGATGCATATCGTGCTCTGCGGCTGTCAAAGTGTTGCACTCGGGGAAGCTTTGACGATCTCTCTCTGTTAGCCAAGTCTAACTATCGTCTATCGGCAGAATCGAGTCGCTATTTCGTCAGCCGTCTTATTAGGGAGAGAGCTTCGGGTTTCAGTCGGCCTGTCAGCTTCCATCGTGAAGGTATACAAATCCCTCAAAATCTGGCGATGTAGCTGATTTCCTCCCCGTCGTCTCAGCTTCCACGACTGCTAGCGAACAATTTCTCCAATGAGGTCGGAGAATGTTCGGATTCGAAAATCTATCATTAGAACGACCATCTTCCCACCGGAGTCCCTGAATTCGTGTCTAAAACTTCTTGGTCTTCTATAAAGAGTCTTCTTATCGGCTCAATGAAACCTGAGGCATGGATTTCATCGTGGTGAAAAGGCTCAGATTAAGAGTCCATTACGCCAATCGATGAGAAAGATTGCCTCCCTCCTCCTATCCACGCACACAAGCCGATTTGTTATCCTCCGAACATCACACTACCAATTATTTTCATATTCTATTTTTGTCGCACAACATGGGTGGTATTTATTGGCTCGTAAGCGTCATAAGTGATCGCCCAATGACAAACAGACACAGTAAAACGCGCGAAGCACAAGACGTCACCAAGCCGATGGTATAATTGCAGCAAGCAACATCCTGCAATGGAAAGCCGTGCGAATACCATGCAATTTTGCTGCAAATTAGTTGCGCGATTTTGACGTCACGAATTGATATACACTGTTGTCAAGCGCGAACACCTTGCAACTCGATATGCAACTCGAAAATGCAACCGACCCATGACAACGCAGATTTTATATGTCACGCGTGACGTCAAGAAAAATTCGGTTATGTCGTTTCAAACATAATATAAGTGTGATTGAATTGCAACATACGATAAATATTGTTTTCAAAATTATTAGCCGCTATGGATTTGAATTTCATGTTATTATTTCGAATGAAAAGTAACGAATGACCAACAGCCAATAAGAAACAATGCTTCCCTGGAAACAATGACGTCATACCTTTTGCATTACCGCATAAGCAGCCTTGCGGTTCCCAAACCCGATGTGAAAAATCCGAAAAATCGAGGTTTTGCAACTTCTCTGACAAATTCTGCCGCATACAATTACTGCATTTCAGTATAAACTCTAATTCTGCATGAAAGAAACTCGCAATGCTCTGAAATTAATTGATTATGAGCCTTTCTTCAAAACGAATCGACAGATAACATTTTCGACGCCCTTTTTTTCATGGGCGTGGTTTCACAACTGAAATAATAAATAACTCACCACAAAACTATTCAGATAAATCAGATATAGAAATCTAAGCTTTTATTAGGATTGACGACTGAACAGATCGAGAGTGACGAAACACAAACCCAAATGAGCAAATCTCTGAAATATTTAAATACTGGCATAAAAAAAAAAAAAATTATTCATACAAATAATAAAAATGACTGCGTAATAAGGGAAACTTCCGAAACTGGGAAAATGTGGCACGATTCAAAAATAAAAATAGAAAAAGAAAAAAAAAGCCACTTAGACACAGGGTCCATAAGAACAAACGTTATTAATTATATGTCACATTAAAACAAAAAAGTGCAATTTCTTTCTGGAAATAAATATACTGTTCTTGTATTTATGCTCTTCTCTATACAATAATTTCCAGAATTGATTATCTTTGACAATAAAAACAAGTATTAATCGATATTTCGAAATAAAATGTGGATGAGTTTTTTTTTTTTTTTTTTTTTTCTTTCTTCTTTTTGGCATAAATTATCTATGAAAAATGGGCATATAAAGTTTGTTTTCCAAGTTTTATTATAAAGGAAGTTACTTCGAATTAAATGTGGGCCCGGTAGCCGAGTGGGTAAGGGCGCTTGGCTGCGGGTTGGACGGGTTCGATTCCCGGCCTCGGCGGAGGACGGGAATTTTTCCACGCTTCTTTCTCCTCCAAACGGGCCCTAGGGTCTACCCAGCCAACTATAGAATGGGTACCGGGTTTCTTTCCCGGGAGTTAAAGGCGGGCGAGCGACGGGCCGACCCCCCGTCCTCAACTTTGTCCCGTAGGTTCTGATCTCTGGGGCCTACCCTCCAGCAGCATTGCGCGGTCCTCTGGGCCTGATCGCACCTTTAACCTTTAACTTCGAATTAAATAGTAACTTTTCTCCCTGTTTTCTTTTCAATGCCAAGGACGTAAGTATGAATTTTGTATTTCAGTTTTTATTTTAAATATTGACGTAATATTTTCACTTGACCTGTATTTCATTTATCTATTCTGCAGTGAAATTGTAGTAGAAATTATTTCGCATATATAAGCATACTATTTAGTTGCTTCCAAACTAGAAATTAGTACAGAATTTTTATATTTGTATCCATAACATGACCTTTTTGTTAACAGTGATAAGCTCTGTCGGAAATTTCCAAATTTTTATGTTTTAGGCTCTTCCGTGCTCAGAAACCTGTTCCGCTAGGATCCTTTTTGTCTCGCCTATGTAAATTAAATAATACAAAAATTTAGCTTACCATTATTTACAAAAAGGTCATGTAATGGATACAAATGTAAAAAATTCTTTATAAAGAAACTCAATTAAAATTGAGAAAAATTTTAGAAAGTTGCATCATTAAAATTTCTAAAAGTAAAAACTTCAATAGATGCGAAGGAGCCTTCGTAGATCCTAATATTATTACGCTAATTAAGGATTATATAAGTTTTGATGTAAAAAAAAATAGCACCTGTTGAAGTTTTAAAATTATTAATAATATATTTGATTGATTAATTAGTAATTATTGTTAATTTTTATTAATACAATTGACATTTATTTGCATTAACTTATTATTGTAACAGCAATTGAATTTGATAATGTTTCATGCCTTTGAATTTTGTTACGTTATTCTATCCGTTTAGTTTGCTAATTTATTAATTATAATTTCTGCTTCATGGTTTGATAAAAGGAATGTGTACAATTCCTGAAAATTTGTCTTCAGTATTTAATAAACCTTTTAAATACTAGTGTGATGTGTTGAAGAGTTTTTCATATTTGTCTATGATAGTAACTTACTTAGCTTAAACAATCAAGAACGAAAATTAAACAAAATTAAAAAAAACAGGACTATACGTTCATGATAGTTTTTTTGCGATAGTATTTATGTTGCATTTTTCACGTTCATGATTGTTTTTTGCGAAAATGATTATTTTCACGTTCATGATTGTTTATTTCAAATTTTGTTAATTATTTAAAAGGAGAACGACGGTTTCTCCTCTTATTTTATGTAATGTATGCGGATGAAGGTTTTTGATAAAAAAAAACCCAGAAATATAGAAGTTATTTGATGAAAAAGTATGTTGTTTGCGTTTATCTTGATGGAAGAAGAAGTCCTTTAGAAGATTCTTTAGAAGATTTTAGTTAAACAAACAATAATTGCCACCAAGCAGATTTTAACGCAGTAACCATATCCCCAAAGGCCAGCGTTAAATTAATGTTCCACAGAAAATCTTCTATTATGAAGACAAACGTGAGGTAATAAACCATGCTTGAAACTTATACAAAAGTGAAGTGGATGAAATTACGAGGAGGAGGAGATATGTTTCCGAAGTCTCACAAATGTAATTCTTCATAGTTTGGTCCAGATTGGTCAAAGTGCATACATGTGTACAGAGAACAAAAAAACAAGCATCCTCCTTTAGAATTTAGATTATTTTTATATTATTTATAGACATTATAGAGAGATATTTATATATTATGTTCAACACTGTTAATGTTATTTTGCAATAACAATTTTAATTTTATTCAATATTTCATTAACAGCCCCTGGTAAATACTTTTATACTAATTTTTATTTATTAATTTTTGAATTGTTGATGTTAAATTTCGTCATCTGAACCACTGAAAGTTAACTTCAAAGGTTTTCATATAAAGTTCCTTTAAAAAAAATACAAAAATGATAGTAAATGGTCATCTTGCGAAAAATATCTGGAAAACTAATTTGCGAACACAGGAACATGTTTCTTGATGAAAGTTTGCAATAAATATTTAACTATGATCCAAAAGTATCGTATATCATCAAAAAGTTCGTTCATTATATAAAACAGTTCAATGTCTTGCATAAAAATTTGAGTATTTGACTAACTGAATTGACTTCTTTCATATTTTACCTGCAATAATATTGGGATATTTACATATTTTCTTATCGTTAACACAACGATATCCGCATTGTAACTCCATATTGTATCCTTGTATTTATCTCCATTGGACTATCAAAAAACAAGCAAATAATACATTTTCTGCAATGTAAGTATTTTCACCTAGATACCTTATATGATGAATAGAAACACAGTATTGGAAGAAGGAAACGTATATCGAAATATGGCTTGATTTTTATTCTGTTCGGCGTAATATATGATAGTGTTCACAATAATTTATGGCGTAAAATGTTGAATAAATATCACTTTGTTAATTATTATAAAATTTTCACCAACGTAAATAAATAAGTAA
>JAFIDM010010737.1:11513-21978 GCA_023159025.1 Thereuonema tuberculata | reverse complement strand
ATCAGAGTCGTTTCAGTTTTTTTCAGATCGTTAACATCAGCTGATATAGCGTCAAAGTGGTACTGCGTACCATCGCGACAATGTCAGGAAAGCGATAGATATGGTAATGCGTATCCTGGGGTGGGATGGCATCATAATTGCTGGATGATCTGAGCTGCAGGTACTGAAAAAAAATTATGACTGAAGAACTATATTGTAATGAAGTTTTTCTACTTGGTCTTCGATTTTTCCATGGTGATGGAGGCAAAGGTTTTTTTATTCATGGACGGCAACGTACTCAATCATGGTACAAAAGCATTTCAGTCACTTACAGAGACTGAGGCAATTTAACACCTCGACTGACCAGCACACGCCCCGGACCTGAACCTCATCGAACACGACTTTGATCCAAGGGAGAGGCGCATGGCTCAATACCCTCCAGATACCACGCAAAATCCCATTCGCGCTCTGAAGGAGGAGTGCCTCACGAACTATTGGATAACTTAAATATTCCATAAACCTCTCTAATCCTCTTCCTCGTATACATAATTATTAAGCCCACACTCACCTCCTCATCTGGAAATAAATAAATACGAAATCTATAAAGACAAGACGAATTTTCGGAATTTATTCGCTAATTTCTTTTACAAGCCTAATTACTTAAAACTGTGGAAAACAAAGGATTAGCACGAATACAAAAACAAAGTAAAGGAACAGATATATCACATAGTAATAATTTTGATTGAAATAATCAATAAAAAGCCAATTCATCAAAAGAAAATATAATTGTCCGAAGAATCAAAATTTGATAAATTCTCAATTAACGAAATAAATCTACTATCTAATTTTGCTCCATTACTACGATTAATATTGCTCCCTCTTGTTTATCGATTGTTAATACTTTCAATAATTTTTCGAATTTTGGATTCCTTTTCTGTGCAGAACATCCAGTACTGAGCTAACCCGATGGCCAAACTTTAACGAATGTTCTACTACTTCTGAAATGTCAGTTCTTTTGTTTCTTACGTAACCCGGGTGTTCTCAAACACGTTCATGGATTGTCCTTTTTGTCTCTCCAATATAAAGATCTCGTTTGATTTACAAATCGCATTTATCTGTTCAGAAATCAAACGAGATCTCGATTGTGAGGGTGGCAAATAAGAGTTTAAGATCTTTAATATATAAAAAAGAAGAGGAAATAGATAAATTAGTGGAGACTGCTAGTGTTATATAGAAGCTAAAGTGTAGGACATGCGATGGGATCTATTTTTGTAACACGGAGAGGAAATTGAGGGAGCGGATGAAGGAACACGTGGCTGCTTTCCGCAATTACCACCCGAATGTTTCTGATTGGGCCTATCACTGTCTAAAGTTAAATCATAACCCTAATCCGATAGTTGAGATAAAGTATAGAAATGTTTATGACAAGGACACCAGGTTTATCCTGGAGGATGTGTTATAAACACTTTTAAATATTTTAACAAACAGAAAAAAGTAGAAATTAGCCAAGCACTATTACATAAATTTAAAGTCAATTACAAAAATTCATTTTACAAGCCTAATTACTTAAAACTGAGGGAAACAAACGATAAGCACGAATACAAAAACAAAGTAAAGGAACAGATACATCACATAGTAATAATATGATTGAAATAATCAATACAAAGTCAATTCATCAAAAGAAAACATAATTATAACAATGGGTGAGACCAAATTGTATACAAAATGACATCCTGGTACAGCTGTTTTACGCTAATATGGCGATCATCAGCCAGGAGCAGTCATCAGTATACAACCAATTCTCGATACACGGGGGCTATATGATAAAACGTCGGAACAAACGTGGAACCTGCAAAAGTTAAAACAAACAATAAAAGCTCGCCGAAAGGACAAATGGCGAGTGCGCTTTCTTATTTTTATGCGCTAAAAGAATTCATAGAGGCCGCGTGTAGAGGCACATGAATTTTCTTGCCATTTGTCCTTTCGGCGAGTTTTTATTGTTTGTTCTAACTTTTCAAGAATAAGATTGTTTCCAGATTTAAACTTCCCAGAGAAGATATAATTATATTAGGAATTCTAATGAATTAGTCAATAAACTGTGACATTTATACAACAATAAGAGAAAGTTTCATTTTTTTTTCTTTAGAGGTCGAGTTTATGTATACAAACGTCCCTGTGGATGACACATTGTTAATTGTAGAGAAAATGGCTTTTGTAAACATCAACATACTAGCATTTTACAAATTAAACAATACTGAATTTATAGATATAATCAAGTTGAAAACCGATAAAACATATTTCGTTCGTAAAGACAAATTTGTCAGACAACTTATAGTTTTCCGATGGGTTCCCCTATAATTACAATAAGTTTATAATAAAACAGGTCAATGAACATAAGTCCAATAGGATTATGATACCATACTCAAATAGTAACAGTATGGAGTTCAAAAGAATTTGTAAAAAATATGGTATTGAATTGGGTTTTTCTTATAGCAACAAATTGAAGAATATATTATGTGAAAAATTCAATCAGAGTGTGAAGGAAAATCAAATGGTTTAGTGTATAGAATAAATTGTGGTTCCTGCCACAATTTTTATATTGGAGAGACAAAAAGGACAATCCATGAACGTGTTCGAAACACGCAGGTTAGGTAAGAAACAAAAGAACTGACATTTCAGAAGTAGTAGAACATTCGATAAAGTTTGGCCACCGGATTAGCTCAGTAGTGGATGTTCTGCACACAGAAAAGGAATCCAAAATTCGAAAAATTATTAAAAGTGTTATCGTTCGATAAACTAGAGGGAGAAATATTAACCGTAGTGATGGAACTTTCGAATTTATCAAATTTTGATTGTTCAGACAATTATGCTTCTTTTGCTGAATTGGCTTTGTGTTGATTTGTTTTCATTATTATTATTACTATGTGATATATCTGTTCATTTACTTTGTTTTTATATTCATGGTTATCCTTTGTTACCCACAATTTTAAGTAATTAATCTTGTGATATTAGATAATAGATTTACATTATTAATTGAAAATTTATCAAATTTTTGATTGTTCAAACAATTAGGTTTTCATTTGATGAATTGGCTTTGTATTGATTATTTCAAACATTATTATTACTATGTGATGCATCTGTTCTTTTACTTTGTTTTTGTATTCTTGCTTATCCTTTATTTTCCACAGTTTAAAGTAATTAGGCTTGTTAAGGAATTAGGGAATTCATTTCGAAAATTCGTCTTAGATTTCGTATTTATTTCTTTCGAGACGAGGACGTGAGTGTGGGCTTAATTATGTATACGAAGAAGAGGATTAGAGAGGTTTAAGGAATATTTAAGTTATCCAATAGTTCCTGAGGCAAAGTGGCCCACTCCATCTTCAGAGCATGAATGAGATTTTGCGTGGTATCTGGAGGGTATTGAGCCATGCGTCTCTCCCTTGGATCAAAGACGTTTTCGATGAGGTTCAGGTCCGAGGCGTGTGCTGCTCAGTCGAGATGATGAATTGCTTCAGTCTCCGTAAGTGACTGAACTGCTTTTGTACGATGATTGAGTGCGTTGTCATCCGTGAATAAAAAATCTTCGCCTACATAACCACGGAAAAATTGAAGACGAAGTAGAAAACTTCATTACAATAAAATTCTTCAGTCATAATTTTTTTTTCAGTACTTGCAGCTCAGATCACCCAGCAATTATGATGCCTTCCTACCCTTAGATATGCCCTGCCATATCTATCGCTTTCCTGACATTGTCGCGATGACTTGAGTACCGCATATCAGCTGATGTTGACGATCTAAAAAAAACTGAAACGACTCTCATCTGGGAAGAGTACAGTGGCCCATTGCTGACTTTTCCAATTTCAATGGAGTTGACACCTTTGCGAACTTGGGCTACCGTGATAAGGGAGACGCAGACTACACCCTTTAGGCATATAATTCTCGACACAATTTGTCTGTATATCTGCGTTCCTGTGGTGGAATGGAGGCGATTCTTAAGCTGACCAGACATGGTGTGGCGATTACGATTTGCTGTAACAGCTAAAAATCTGTCTTCCTCCATCTTCGTAGATAGAGGGCGATTTCCTCGCAAATGTCAGGAACACATTTCAATGGTTTCAAATGTTGTCCGGAGGCAGAGTATAACACTATGGGCGATTCCAAACATCATGATAACATCAATTACTCTGCGGCAATCAAACTTTCCTGTAATACCTCCCCGAGTGAATTCATCTAGATGATGTCTTTGTGTAATATCGAAAATTTCACGTTCGTCACTTCTTTCCTTCACATCAACCGATCCTTTCAAGCACAATTCACCTACCATGCCAATTTTCCTTTTAACCATTTCAAGTGATAGCATTTGATTTCTGTGCGCATGATTCACAGATTTGCATGTGCGCCATGTTTCTACTGCTCGTCTACAGGTTTGCAAACTGCCCCAAGCTGTTTCGTCTGATTTTGTATTTGTAACCATTAGAACTTTTGGTCGTCCTTAGGGTTATGAACGCCTGTGTATATTAGAAAGATTTGGAAGAGGTTAGATTATTAGTAATCCTAAAGATAAAGATAAAGATAAAATAACGAATTTTTAAAATAAACGGAACTGCTGAAAGAAAATAATTTAGAACTACTCAATGGAAATCGGACTTCTTTTGGTAATCAGGGGAGTTCAATTGTATTTTTTCAAGCAATATATTCTCCATATAGGATTTTAATTTCGAGATTTTATCAATCCCAACTACATATCATATTTTTAACGACCGATTTGGGAGGTATTCTGATTCGACCAAAATCGCTATCACGGTTTTTCTTATCCACCTTACAAACCCAACAACTTGCGAACGGAAAAGGCAGGATCAAGAAATTTATTTCACCATGATATTCAGAGGCGAAAACAACGTAGGAACTGGGTAGTTTAGGGACCAACACAAAAATTATGAAAGTGGCGTTAAATTAAATACACCTGGCGTTATGTCTTCACAAAATTTGAGCTATTGATTTTTTATAAGAACACTCTCGGTGGTCCGGCTTTTCTGTAATCCGGCCTACTGGGCGCCAAATTAGGCCGGATTTGATATGTTGTAATGTTCTTTCAAAAACTGATGTGATTCATCCATCTACTGTTTAAGATGAAAAAGAACCATTTTTAAAAGTAGGTTTTATACATGTTTAAAAAAGTGTTTAGAAAATTATTAAAACGAAATTGGTACAACTCTATTAGCATATATCGGTAATGACAAAGCATTTGATAATATCAATTAAAAACTGTTCTACGATGATTTAAATTAATCAATTAAATAATTAACTTGCAAGAGCAAAATTAACATTTAAAAGAGTTTAACCACGATAGTAGTTTTCAATGAATATAATAGCAGAGTGAATTTAATGTTTAATTTTAATATTCTAAAATGATTGGACATCTCTATTGAAAATGAATTCCAAACATATTTATTAACAAGATTCTTGGCTAATAATTATAATTATTAATAAAATCTAGTAGCCCATAAAATATGAATATCACTTACAATCTAAAAAACATTAACTCTTAATAATGCAATTTAAATTGGAATATTCAACACAAATACTTCCCTATACACAAGATACACAATAAGTTCGCTTATTCTTTCTTGTCAATAAATATTTGATCAATAAATTTAATTCTTAAAGTAGTATTAACAACTACACCAAAGTAGAATTAAACCCTTGTTCTTTTGGAATCAGTTAAAAATATTATCATAAAATTAACTTTACATTTTAACATTAACATTAGAAATAATTCCCGAAACATAGTCACAAAAGTTTCATGAATAATAATTACAATTCATTAACCTAAAACCTAAAACATTCTTTTATGTTTCCTAAGTTTCGAACACAGTTCTATCGAATCCCTAAAATTGTCCTAATACGTTGAATCTACGTCGTATCTTCTGCTCTATGCCTATCGATTGCAAAGGTAACCTAATACTTTCATAACTTAACATAAAGATTAAACTTGAAGACTTTCTTATGCCCATGGAAGACGAAAGGTGAATTCTATACGAATTATTCGCCGGGTCAGAATACCAAATGCATACATTTGACCGCAAATGTAACTCGTAATATTCGACGGTCTTTCATATACATCCATTTTCATCCGCACAATAATTTTCCTTCCTGGAAATTATTACAAAGAAGAAATTGCCTGCTTGGTCTTGGATTCCAAACTAACTTCCCGAGTAACGTTAAAGGCCTCCTTGGGATACTTAAGCCTAAAACTTCGTAAGCCTCGGACCAACGAAAAAGATGGATATTTTATCCATCTTTTCTCGTAGAATCGACCAAATACAAAACTCCGTATCAAGCTGTCTTCCACCATCAATGTATAACATTTTAAGTGAACATACGCCGAGCATACTAACAATACTCGGGCGCCAACTGGCGAGTAATTCTCGCATTACAACGCTATTTCTAAAGCTCTCAAGCGTTACAGCAAATAATAAATCTTTTAAATAACAAAACATTACAGAAATGGGAGGAATAAAACAAAATAAAAGATTTATAAATTAATAGCTTCTACAAAAACTGTAATATACAAAGGAAAAAAGTAGTTTACACATCTATTATAAGCATGCAAAGCATTTAGGAAAATACAAAATTATTATTGAGACCGAAAACAATAGAATTAACATAAAGGAATAAGACAAGAAAATGACATGTTAGAACAAAACCATAAAACAAAAAATACCTATGAACTGTTTCATGTTTTTCCTGCATTTAGAAGTTAACAATATTTGCTCTAAGATTTAATATAATATTTTAAAATTCGAAACACGTCATTCTGGTTATGAAATATCAACTTAAAGGCCATGCAAAGTGCCGCTTAACCGTTTTCTTCCAGGCATAACGTTTTCGATAATTTTTTACTTATTTAATTCTCTATGATAAATATGTCAAAGATTAAATTTTATATATTACAAAACAAATGATAAATTAGACTGTGTTTCAGTTTTATAGTGATAACAGCTTTCATAAAACTGAAATAGTCAGTGCAGTAGCAGAGTTTTTCTAACCCTGTTTTGATCAGAACATTGCCTTTGAAAAAAAAAGTTAAAATTGTTGTAATGAAAAAATAAAATAAAATGATTATATATAAATTATCTATTTGTCGTTATTAACTCAAATTTATTTTTTGTAGAGAATAAAATATATCGTAAAGAATCATTCAAAAAATGTTTTTATGGACTCTGTAGTATAATTTCGTTATAATCATAACAGCAATATAAGTTATGAGTAACATCAACAATAAAATGTTATATGTTTACCATTGATTTTTTTTTAATGATGATGTTTTTTTCTTGAGTTTTTTTACAAATTTGCAATTAGTTCTCCAAAACAATAATATATAATAATAATAATAATAATAATAATAATACACTCATTACCAAAAAAAACGAGGCACCTAGAAGGAGTTGACCGATTGTAATGAAATTTCGTATGCAAAGACATTGGGACCACCCATGCAAATGATTAAACTTTGATATCTAATTGATGTATAGCGAGAGCTACAGCGCATCGGAACTCGCACACAATAGTTGTATATATGAAGCGATTCTCAATCTGATGATCAAACTTTCTGTTGCATTGCGAGTTAGGATATCTTTTAACAACTGAAAAATGCCTCGCCGCAGGATTCGAGCTCATTACGTGCAACTGTCAGAGTTTGGAACAGGTCATATCATTGGATTGAAAGAGGCAGGTTGGGCAAATCGGAGAATCGCTCGTCATATGGGTCGAAGTGATGCTACAATTAGAAGATGCTGGCAAAAAAAAACGAATGGGTGAACAAGGGCAGATTTCAGTGTCATGAAGGTAGCGGTTGACCTAGGGCCACAGCAGAGCGGGAGGATAGTGATTGTCAGATCAGCTGTCACAGCGCCTGAATCATCGTTATTAACCATCAGACGTGTGACCCGTACACGAGTGTCCACCATGACCATTCACAGACGGCTAAGAGACCCTCGTAACGACCGCTACGCCACCTGCCACTCACGTCTGCACATCGTCGGGCCAGATTACAGTGGTGCTTGGCTCGATCCGGTTGGAATGATGCTGACTGGGGACGTATAGTGTTTAGCGACGAATCCCGCTTCTAACTGCGTCCTGATGATCGTCGCAGACGTGTCTGGAGACGCCCAGGGCAGAATGCCGATCCTGCTTTCACTGTTGCACGCCATACAGGCCCTCAACCATGAGTTATGGTCTGGAGTGCCATTTCCCTTGATAGCCGGACCCCTTTGGTCGTCATTAGCGGCACACTTACAGCACAGCGGTACGTCGACGACATTCTGAGACCTGCTTGGCTACCCTTCCTTTTGCAGTACCCTGGCCTTATTTTTCAACAAGATAACGCCAGACCACATACGGCAGGTGTTGCTATGACCTGTCTTGCAGCTTGTGAAACACTTCCTTGGCCAGCCAGATACCCAGATCTCTCTCCAATCGAGCATGTCTGCGATATGATGGGAAGGCGACTGCATCCACCAGGGAATGTGGATGACCAAGCCCGACAATTGGAGCCAATTTGATAAGAAATACCTCAGGAACCACCAGGGAGCTTTATCACTCGATGCCACGTCATGTGGCAGCTTGCATTCAGGGTGGAGGTGGGTCAACGCCTTATTGAGCTCGTTAGTTTGTAACTCTGTAACTCTGAAATAAATTATTCAATTTGTCTGAAATTTTAAGTATTTTCTATTTTGTAAATAATCTTCCTGTCCACCAATTTTTGTCTCCATCGGACAACTCCTTCTAGGTCGTCGTTTTTTTTGTTATTGAGTGTATTAAATAAAGGAAGGTAGATGTATTTTTATTTTGTAAATACAAAATATTATCCAATATAAATAAGATTCGAAAACTTATTTATTAAATTATCTCAAATAATAACACACAAAATTGAATATTTAGAAATAATTATTGTAAAATATAAAAAAAGAGGTAAATTCAGTAATTAAACTATTCCTGGTTATGTGCTCTTTTCTTTGGATGTTAACTCACTCTTCACATCCATATCATTTGATCTGATACGATCAGCTATAGATCACATTATACATCGCAACGCATCCAGTTTTGTTGAATGTGGTGATTTCCATGATTTAATGCCTCTAATCAATGCTATTTTTCAGATGCAGTGGTTCGAGTTCAAT
This sequence comes from Thereuonema tuberculata, assembly GCA_023159025.1. Lineage (NCBI taxonomy): Eukaryota > Metazoa > Arthropoda > Chilopoda > Scutigeromorpha > Scutigeridae > Thereuonema > Thereuonema tuberculata. The sequence continues at coordinate 12,817 of JAFIDM010010737.1, read as the reverse complement.
GGCGCTTTCTATAAGCAAAGCAATGGCCTGTTTAAGGGTTTTGCCGCCTCAGCAGCTTTAGCCGAATGGTCAATGATCTACGTAGAAGAAACAGCATTATCGCTTCTTGATATAGGGCAAGTGCACATCCCTATTTACCATCGGTATGTCGAAGATATCATTTGTTATGCGGATGATATCATTTGTTATGCAGATTCACTCATCATCCATGGCATTAAAGATGTATTCCTACAAATACATGAAAACATCACGTTCGAGATTGAAGAACACCAGCACTCTTTTATCCCGTTTCTCGACGTATTGGTTTCCAGAATTGATGATTCCTTTCAAACAGCAGTATATAGAAAGAAGACGTTTTCAGGACTCACAATGAACTATTATTCATTTGCACCTTTGGAATTTAAAATAAATTTGATTTCAATGTTAGTTATTAAGGCTTTTCGTTTATCCAGCTCTATCAGTAATTTTGATATAAAATATGTAAATTCATAATTTGTTATTATGTAATGATTTTCCGGAATGGTTTATTGAGAGACATTTCAAAAGAACTATTAAAAAATGTTATGTTAATGATTTGCCAGTATGTTCTAAGAAATCCAAAAAGTTTGTTTCAATAGATTATCACTCCGATCTTTTTCCTGTGTTAAAGAAGGTTTGTAAGAAACATGATATTCTACTTACAGCTCTCTGTAGAAATTCTATCTCTTCATTGTTAACCCCAAAAAACAAGTCTCAAAATTATGTGCCTCAAGGAGTTGTTTATGCTCTTCAGTGTAGGTGTAACCCATGTTTTTATTTGGGAGAGACTGCTGGTCGCCCCCTCCCTGACCGGATAGCGGAACACCGCACAGCCTTCAGAATGCCTAACAATGACTATTTAACTGTTGCACATTCTTTTCAGTTTCATCATTATATTGACTTGAAAATCCACTGATTGTAGCTAACTGTAAATATGAATTCAAAAGGAAATGCATGAATCCTACTTTATCCTTACTTGTCTTAATTCTTATAATAAACAAATATCAGTTGCTTCTATGTACAAATATGGTTTAAAAAAAAATCTGAAAATGTCTAATTACTGATCACTGTTCTTGCTTATCAACTGTAATAAAACTCATTTATGTAAAATTATTAATTACAATTTTTAAAATTAATATGCAGGTGATTTATTTTGTTTTTAAGTCAAATTATTGTACATAATGGAGTTATTTATTATTTATTTTTTTTTTAATTTTTAAATGTTTCTTTTGAAAAAAAAATTTTTTTCAATTTTTTTTTTTTTTTTTTTTTTTTTTTTTTTTTTT
>JAFIDM010010735.1:0-14023 GCA_023159025.1 Thereuonema tuberculata | reverse complement strand
TCAATTTATTACAATATAATTAATATCTTCGTCTTTTCTTTTTAACATTTTTAAATTTTTACGAAAAATTGACAGTTCACTTATCCGATCATAATCATCAGTGTGATATTTTAAATTACTTTTTCATTCATCCTCTGAACCAGGAAATTTTCTTTCAATTTTCACTGTTTTGATTTCCTTCCTTAGCTTTTCAGTTTAGTTTTATTGATGAGTGATTACTTTATTTCGCTGATTTGCCTAAATAAAAACGATTAAATAAAGAATTAATTTACTCAATTTTGCAGTTGAATCACTATTTTTTTTTTCTATTTTTCAATTTCCAACGATAACAATTGCTAATCCGCAATTTATCTAACTGTGAGAGTGAGATATTCGAAACTCAACTTAGTTTAACCTGAAATTTTCACGATTTGATACTTGCCTTGTCAAAAGTACTAAATTAATATTTACAAATTGTGAACAAAAAAATAAATTATAAAACGAACAGAACAGCTTAATGTGATAAACAAAAATAAATTTGTTAACATTGCTACTTAAGCTTGTAAATCAAACATGAAATTTTACTTCCGTGAAAATATCAGTTTGTTTCGGGGCTTTTCCAAAAAATGGAATTGCGTAATTTAGGTTGTTTTTTTTTTAATATTATTAAATATTATATTATTTAAATGTATTCCAAGAGAGCGCTGTGTCGAATGCGCTGCTTCTCTTTCGGTGCTTAAATTTCATTTACTAAAAAAAAAATTAAAAAAAATAAATACATAACTCACCTTTAATAATACAAATTATTCAAATACTAATGAATTTGCAACTGATTAACAGATCTCGACCTACAGATGTTTTACTACCTTCGTAGAAGATGTTGGTTATTCTAAATAAAAAAAGAACGTCCTGAGTTAATCTAATTTTTTTGTATTACCAAAATAATATTATAACACATTCTTGATAACCTGAATCAATCTTACTTAATATATTATTTTAAATGACACAGTAAGTTTAATAAGTGGAGAGGTCCCTAATTAATAATTAATAAACTTAATTAATATTAATAATTAATTAATAAACTTAATTAAATTAAGTTTATTAATAAACTTAAAATTAAATCAAGTTAGTAATAATTATTAAATTAAAAAATTCAAAAGACGTACATCAAAAACCGTTATCTTCTTTAATCCAACAAGACACTATTATAAATAAACTCAAACATCTTCACTCTTTCTCTTTCCATTTTTTATGTTATTTTATTTTTAATTCATCAAGCTAAACCTTGAAAAAGTTTTAGAAATTAAAAATATTGGTAGCTAAATGAAGATGTTTATTTATGTGTCTTGTTGGATTAAAGAATTATTAAATTAATTTTTAAATTCAATCTTTTTGTTTATATTAATTATTCCTTTTACGGGTATATAGATATAACTTGTAAACCGAACAACTTCTGGTCTCCATTTCGGATTATCGACGCTTCATATTATTATTTTCTTAAAAAATGTTATTATATTCATCCTTTTGTAGTTATTGAAAGACCACAATTTCTTTAATTTACTTTTTGACAAAAGTAATTGTATCAGATAAAAGTTTATGATTTTTAAAAGCCTATGAAGTGTGAAATTCCGGACACAAGGTTTGAAATTAAATTTAAAGGGCGGGGCCGCACACTTCTGGGCCAAATAAAGTTAACTATTTGAATTTCAGTTGCTTGGCAGGCTACGAAGGAACGGTGGGAGTCCTTACAGTGAACTTAGCCAGCGAAAATCATTTTATAAGAGCTGACATTGTAAAGTTTCAGAAAGATCAGTTTGCTCATAGTTAGTAATTGGTTATATACAGATAGATAGATAGATAGATAGATAGATAGATAGATAGATAGATAGATATACAGGGTGATTCAAAATTCCCTGTACAAACTTTAAAGTTAGGTCAAGAATACAACAAGAAGCCGAAATCAATAATGGAACGTCTGTCCGCAAAATGCCATATGAATATGTTAAAGGGCACTGTCTGGCAGCACATTAGTTGGGCATTTGAGACGTTGACTTTGTCGAATAGGATGTATCGCTTCACTAATGCTGAGAGGGCAGATATGCACCTAGCCTATGGGGCAGCGAACGGAAACGGACTAGCCTCTGTACGATTGTATCGTGAACGGTTCCCAACAGACGTGTGCCCAATCATCAAACGTTTGCCCATTTACACCAGAAATTATGTGAAACTAGACCATTCGACGGAAACAGGTATGACTGTGGTCAGCAACAATCGATGCGCACACCAGGAGGAAGAGTTCATACACCGAATTGAACGCAATCCACGTACAAGTACACGATCTGTTGCGCATCATCTTTCTCTCCCTCAATCCAGTGTGTGACGAATATTACACGAGCAGTAGTTACATTCTTTCATATGCAAAGTGAAAGATCACCTTACTGTCATATTATAAACATAGGCTAATAAACATGTTGTCTATCTTACAAATACTTGTTGTCTTTTATTTCTGAACTGTAGTGTACTTTGTTCCATATTCGGATAGCGAATAATAGGCTACTACTATAATGTGTGTGTGGTCGGTTCGCACCGACGTGCGAGCTTCGTTGCCGAAGCATCCGTGCTCCAGGGAGCGCTAGTGTTCCCAAGACGGCGAACCCTTTAGACTCCCTAGAATTACAAGGGAAAGATACTGGGGTGGTTTCCCGTGGCCTTCCCCAGGACGCCATTAAGGAATGACGTCAGACCGAAGAGAAAGTGAAGAAGAGGCTACAACACAGGAAAGGAAATTTTTGAAACATCCATGCTCGCTACCGGGATTTGAACCCGGGCGCTGGCACATTGATCTCACAACAGACCAACGCCTGAGACCGCTCGACCACACCAGCGCGGCACTACTATAATACTAATTCATTTTCTTGAAGTTACTTATAATTTTATAATTATAAATTATATAAATAAAAAGGGATTAAAAAAGCCATCATCAGGGGATTTAATCACAATAGAAATAAAGACTAAATATATTAATCGTCAATTCTGTATCATTCGAATTTTAAATTAATTCTTAGGTGTATTCTTCTGAAGTTTCAAGAAGAAACTTGGTGTTATTCAAAGAAAATAAATTATTAGAACTTCTTATTCTAAATTCTCATTCTTCAATATCCAAATTTAATGTTTTTGAATCAATAAATTAGTGGTTGCCAATTTATAAACAAATGAAAGGTATTGTAGATATATTTCTAATTATGAATTAAAAAAATGTTGTTTGTTTTAGTATAAAATAAAATACAACTTTAGAAAACAGCATTTTAAATAAGTAATTACGTATTTCTCAATCTTTTAAAATTATATTTCATCAACTATTTTAAAAAAATTTTTAAAAATTAAAAACCGTTTCCTCCGTAGAATAATGATATATATGTGGCGGTTATGGTATCAAATCACTATATGATCTTCCTTTTAATAATTCAAACCTACCATTAAGTTTCAGCGTCCTAAAGTAATTTTTAAATAAGTTTGATCAGATGGATAACGGGAAGAATACATGAATTTGGTAGTAAACCTAATTCTTTTTATTTATTTATTTATTTATTTAATTATTTATTTATTTATTTATTTATTATTTTGATGGATGTTCTAGAATTTTTCCTCTCCTTAAGACCTACGTATTGGAGCTATTAAAAATAACTAGCCCAAGCCTATAAAAACATCCCATAAGTTAACTTACTACGCAGTGATGTTTGATTTTAAATAAATATCCCTGAATGCAAATTACAATGGCAGCTACCGCCATCTACGATTGGCAAATATTATTTTCTAAATATTACTGAATCTACCTTAAAAAAACACTAATTACTCACAATAGATTTATTAATCAAATTTCTTAAACAAGTTTAATGTTAAGTTTTACGGGATGAATTAAAAATTATATTTTTATTTCAAAAATTAACAGTTTTGAAGAAATTAGCTGAAAGGCTTTAATATATATATATATATATATATATATTAGAATGTCAAGTTTTTATTTAATCGGTCTCAAAATGTTTTGATATAAATACTCTATGTCTCAATAGATGAAACATGAGATTTGGTTTTCTAATGTACGTAATTTATTTGTGGAGAACAAAGTGGGTTTTTTTTTTCAAAATTTAGACGTTAAAAATATATATTTCATCTCATTAAAGTCAAATAAATAATACATAAATAATTTTTTATTAACAGTAAAGATGACGTTTTCTCATCTTTGGACGAGGTTAGTTAAAGAAGAAAAAGCAGTTGTTATTCTTAGTTTTTAATAAACATTTGAATAAAAGATTAAGTTAATTAATACAATAAAACACAATAGGTTTGACTATTTTCAACTAAGTTAGTGGTACTGGTAAGTGTTTAATATCTGAAAATGTAGTTAAAAATTTATAACTGAACACATTCAAATAGACGACTATCCTGTAACGACAAACTCAAGTTTAATTTAATTGCAAATAGCTTAAATAAAAAGTTAAAAGAAAAAAAAAAGGAGTTAAAAAGAAGGGACCAAATATACTTTGACCGAAGAAAAATAATAGAAACATGTTATTTTTCTTTTGTCAAGGTATATTTTGTCCGTTGGCAAAAGCAATTGGACTAATTTCAAATATTTTTCTTGTTAGTTTGACCTGTTTCACGTAAAAAAAAAAGCAAAAATAAAAATTGGCAATTTCAAATTCTTGAAGATCCTAAGAAGGTAAATGTAATTTCTTTTTTAAGATGAGATATCCTACAGTCATTATTTGGTGATCTCGAACAAGCCGTTTTCTTTATTTTTTCCCCCTTTTCAAAACAAGAGTTAATGTTTTATTCAATTAATGTTTTTAGTAGCAACGAAGTCCTCAATTTGAAGACTTTTTTTTTATTATTCTTATAATTTTAAATGCTATATTTTTATTTTCTGTTTGCAACACCTTAGTTATTTACAGAAAATAGTTTTAACCAAAATAGAAAAAGAAAAAAATAAATGTTGAAACTCATTTTTTTCTACAACTTACATCGGACTTAAGAATCTTTATTTTACAATACTTTCATCAGAATATTAGTGCTAAAGGTAATATAAAACAAAGAAAAAAAAATTTAAAAAAAAATTTAGAAATTTTAAAAAAATTAAATAAAAATAAAATAAAATAAGTAGGCATTTTTTTTATGCAAATAAACTATTGGGAACAAAAGTACAATATAAATATTTAAAAATATGTTGAAATGATTAATTAAAAATTTAATTGTCTAAAGTAATATTTATTTTGAAAAGTTGATTATATGTACTGAATATATCTAGTCAGAATATTAACTGATTATTCTTTGATTTAGAATTTGTATTTAGAACTTCATAGTTTTTCCCTATTGTTAATGGACACTTAATTTGGATTCTGCAGCTGCCGTTTCTGATTGGTAGATAGATTATTCACATAATTTCTGAATTGTCCGTGTTACGTCGAATGATTTTTCTCTTAGTATTTTTAGTAGCAATGGAGTAACGAAGTGACGATAAATACTTGGCTTTCCTCGTTATTCTGGGCTGATGTAAATAGAGGTTAAAACGTTTTTGTTAGCTTGCTTTCTTGTCTGTCTGTTTGTTCGGTACAATATTGCAACTGATTTTACACTAACTTTCCGATGAGCTAGAGTTGAAACTTAGCTCAGAACTGGATGACAATGCAATATTAACTCACTTTCTTAACTTTCTTAACATTGTCTGTTCGTTGGGGAACCCTAATTCTTCGGATGACAGATCGGTGCGGCGTTGCATTGCCGACGCGCGCTGTCAGTTTTTTTGCAAATGGCCGCATGGCGCTGGAGCTGTCGCGCAAGCAACGCCTACAGAAGGAGAAGCAAAAACGACAAGAGAAGAGAAACTGAAATAAACCTGAAATTTACCAATGTCTCTTATTATAATCTCATCAAAATGTTTAAGATCGATTGAAAAATTTCATACACAAGACTAAAAAGCAGAAAATAATTATTTAAAAAAAATAATATACACTCCATCCCTACCATCTCAATTAAATATTGCTTGAACCCCATGTTTTTCGTTTTAAATTTTACAAGTATTTTCATAGCTATTAAAAATTTACAATCACAAGTTTCAGGACTATCTGTATGGGTTAAGGAATCTGTATAGGGCCAGGAAAAATTATTTTATTCTTTTTAGTCCGTCTTAAAAACGTGGTATATTAGAAATAATTATGGATATCGATTGAATGGTCACATAATATACATATTATGTAAACAAATTAAATCGGAAAATTATGAGTTTCAGAGAATTAAAGACATTAAAGAAAGACTAATTTCTGACATTATTAATGGAAAGATTAAACTATAAATACTAAAAGATAAATATTAAATTACTCTAAATTATTATAATATTATTATGATATATTAAATGAATTACTATAATAATTATTGAATTATTATATGATAATATTAATATAAATATTAAATTTATTTCTTTGTACTTTTAATTAGCCTTTTCTCTCTTTTATTTTATTTAATTAAGTTATTTATTAAATATTATTAATTTTATTATATTAATAATTTTATTTAATTAATTATTTTTTTTATATATTTACATTAAACAATCAGTGCCTATACTACAGATGTGCATTTGTATAAGCACACCTAATAGGAACATTAAAGAAATAAAAAATAAAAAAAAATCATCAAAATCACAAGCGCCAACTTTAGATGGAACGTTTTGAACCCCCCTCCCCTCCATACGCAGGGCCTCTTCAATATTCAATAGTTACATTAAAGATCTTTTTTCCAATAGTTATTTACATAGAGATTTGTTAACATTATTTAAATTTATTTTTTTCCCTTAATATTAGCAGGAGACAAAATTAAGTGAAACCTTATAATTTCCAAAGTCGGCTGTTATCCATATAGTCCATTGCTTTCATTGAAAACCGTTATTTGGACATCAAATGAGATTATAGTTACCTAATAAAAAAATGCATACTTTTAAAAATGAATATTTTAAAGAAGAATAGAATTTAAAGATCATGTGCATTAACAATTAATTATTTGCTTAATATCTAATTACTTAATACATTTGTAAGGGAAAAATGAATATACTTACATTTCTATTAAGATAACTGTTTAAAAACTGAAATTATGAAAAGACCGGAATAAATCATCAATGGAACTTTTACACTAAAATATTGGGAACCATAATAAAATTTCATCTTTCTGCTAAAAGACATGAATGTACTGTATATATAATACGAAAATATCAATAAACATTGATTTAGCTGAGAGTCAAGACAGAAATGAACTTCGAAACATTGATGTTCTGTATCTTCATTGGCTCTTTCCCAAACATGCTAGTAATTTTCTAATTTGAAACTCCGAATGTATTCAACAACAAAAATACTCTCATTGCTAGCCTCGTTGCTTCTAATTGTTAGAACGGATAGAAAAGATAAAGAAAATGAAAATAATGCTAATAAACAAAAATTGTCACTAGATTATTAATTAAACAAAAACATGTTGCAAATACAATGGATTAGGAATTCTAAACGAAAAGTTATGGCCAACTCAATGAAACCGAGAAAACTTTCATTTATAGTAAGAGATTTAGAATAGAACAGAATAAAATTGATGTAAACTTTATTTTATTCGTTCGAAGGTTAAAGGTTGAGTGTAAACTTGCTAGGAAATTTGTCAGCAAACATGAATGATTCTTACATTAAATATAGAAGCCCAAATCTTGAAACCATCGGCTATGGGTAGGAATAACATCATATCACTTCTGGTATTTCGGCATTGTCTATCATTAACACCGAAAAGAGAAAACGCTCCTGAATGTACCCAGATAAAACTAACAGGTAAGATGTCAAGATTAGTTTTTTTCAAGATGAAAAAAATTTGGATTTCAGTATTGAACAGCTGATTTATAATTATTTTTAGTTCTTACGATACAAGAATAGAAAACAAATAAATACAAATATGATACAAATAAATGATCTTTTGTAATGAAATGATTACAGCTAGTTTAGATTACAGAGATTACTAAGACCAAAAGCTTTTAAGTACATTTCCTTTATATGGATTTAGTTAAATATAATGAAAGCTTTTTAAAAGGTTCAATAGAACTTAAAAGGTGCAATAGAATTTAAAAGGTGCAATAGAATTTAAAAGGTGCAATTGTCTGTCAGGATACTGGATCGAGACCATGACGGATAATCGTATAGACATATAATAGAATATTAAAAAATTGTTTGTATATTTTTTTAAAATATACAAACAATAGACGTGGTCGTTTAACTTCTTTATTTTATTAGAGGGATGTAACTATCCATGGTATTACAGTTTTGATCTAACGTTTTAAACTACTGTAAAAAAATAAAAACAAAATCTTCTCGGAAGATCAGGTGAGGGTGGTGTGATAATCCGAGCTTTCGGATGGGGACTCCACGTCCATCTTCAGGGAAGTGAATGAAGATGGATGTGCAATCCACGTCGGAAATCTGGGATTACTACATCACCCGCACCTAGTTGATCTCCTAAGTATCTCGCCAGAAAAGTTTAAAGTCTTATTTATGTTTTTAATATGTGTAGGAGAGAAAAAAGAATTCAAAAATAAAAGTTTTAAAACACAATTTTTAAGTGGAAATGTTCATATCCTTCTGTCATCTGTAATAACTTTAACTCAAAACTCATGCATTCTAAAAAGCTGAAATTTGTGATTTGACTGTAGATTGTTACGAGAAAGATCCCTGTTGATTTTGATATATATAGGACCAATGGATAAGGAATTAAGAGGGAAAATGCTAAACTACGTTTTTGCAAAGGAAGATTGTTTTAAATGAGATTTTTAAAATCTTCCTCATGTTCCTTTAATGGAAACAATTATTCCATTAATGATTCTAAATGTCTAATAAGAGTGATCAGCATCACTTGCCCCAAGCTATGCCATTGAGTATACAGCAGTCATTAATGAAATTTCTAAAAATAAACGTCAGAATATAGAAATGTATTTTCTTTCTGATCAAGGGGACAAAAATTTGAATATTTAGGGATGTAGGCCTATATACAGAAATGTTAAGTTTCTTTGCAAAATTTTACAAGCGAAGGGACATTGAAAGCTTTTTCAAATGATTATTATTGAGTTTTTGCAAATCATTCCATTAAATCTCTTAACTTCAAAGAAAGAGAATTTATTTTAATAAATCAATAAAGACCGAGGGAGTTTCCAATGGATTTGGGAGAGAGGCAAATGCTATATACAGTAAAACCTCGTTAAGTCGTCACCCGGATAAGTCGTCACTCCGTTTAAGTTATCGTTTTCCTTTGGTCCCGACAAGGTCTCATACATAATAATGTAAAATAACCCTCCTTTACCTGTCACCATACTTAATTCTACTCCGGATAACTCGTCACCCTTAAAAACGGCCAATAGCATCTTTCTTCTCCATTTTGCATACCATCGTGTTGTCTTTTCAGCCCCGCCCCTTCACTTTGAGAAAGCCAAGCCTTTACAGGGAATTTTCGACCATGCCTGTCACTTCATTCCTTTCCTATCCCTTCGGAGGATTTGGGTGCTTGGAATCTCGCTGCTAATCATTCAAAGCACACTTCTCGCTGCGACTCTGTCGAGTGTAGACGTTTTTCTTGACCGCTCCTGAGTGTGACTTCATTTCATAGTGAGTAAGCCCGTACAGTATTACGAAGGCTACGGTAAGCCCCGCTATAAGGGCTATTTTTTCTCTTGCAATTTCGTGATTCGATTACGTTTTTAACATGCCAGGCAAACGAAAACTTACCTCGTTATCTTTTAAAGAAAAAAAAAAGACTTAATTGCACTTTTCGAAAAATCGAATGTTTCGAAAACAGCTTTTGCCAAAGAACACCATATTCCCAGGACTACATTAAACGATATTCTTTCATCGAAACAAGTAATTGAAGAAGCTGACTGCAAAGACAAAAGAAAGAGAAGGAGGAACTCGAAGTTTGACGAGATCGAGGAGGTTTTAGTTCGATGGCTAAAACATGCCAGACCGCAAAATGTACCGATTTCCGCCGTGATTCCCAAAGAAAAAGCCATGGAAATTGCTAAGGAGTTAAACATTGAAGATTTCGGCGGCAACAATAGTTGGCTGGAACGCTTCAATGACAGACATTACCTTTCTTTTAAAACAATTAAAATGTGGCAACTATAAAAAATGTTTGTTTTTTTTTTTTGTTTTTTTTTTCCACTCATTCATTTGCATGTATTGATTTCTGAAAATCTTGTTTTTCTCACCGAATCCTACAGCAATTCATAAAAATACTGTATTTCAGTGTTTTTTGGATTTTTTTTTCAACAATTCCCACTCCGCCTGTCATCACTCCGCTTAAGTCGTCAAAAATGTTTGTTCTCTTGAGTGACGACTTAACGAGGTTTTACTGTATTTGTATTCAAATAATACATAGTACAGAAATGACTAAGGATTTTAGTTAAATCGGAAGTAATAAATAAGATTTCTATTTTTAATAAAGGAAATACACTTACTCAAAAATTTAATTGAATATATTAAAATTGAGAAACTAGGTGGATGAGAATGAATTGCCACCCCTTCTAAGTATGCAAATAATAATAATAATAATAATAATAGCAAAAAAAAAATCAATATTTGTGCAAAAAAAAATCTGATTTATTTCTACTTAGATGATACTTCACTGAACATTGATTTTCGATATATTTCTTTAATAAATTTCTTTGAACAAAATATAATGAAGTATAAATAGGAAAAAACAAAAAGACAAGAAAACGACAATAAATAGGAAATTTCCTTACTATTTTCTTAATAATTTCTTTATTACTTAATTAATAACCACATTCGTTTTTATTTAGGAAGGAAGAGAAAGTTTCATAATCTTCTAGCTTGTCATTAGGGCCTTAATTAGATAGAATACGTTGTAACAGTTCATTGATTACATCCTCAGAATTAGATGATAACTGAATTAAAAATATATAAACTGTAACATTTTTGAAGTACAAGTTGCATTGGAATTTGTTGTCTTACGGTTAGCAAACAGAAATTCAAATTTAGCAATTCTGTGATTTAAAAAAAAGTGCTCAAACACTTTCTCTAGCAACATGCTTACTGAACGATCCTATTTGCTGAGACTGACTTCTGGTCGGCCGAAAAGTACCGTAACAAATCAGCGTGAAGCTTTGGAACACGTCATTCGTGACGTGATGCCCATTCGTAGAAATGGCTCCGCTATGAAATTGTCTCCACTTCATCTGAACGGAGAGCAATTATAAAATTATTATCACATTATTGAGATTATTTTCGAAAATAAATAAAGTTTATACTTAAATGCATTAATTTTATATGTCAAAATTTATCAGAGAGTTTTTAAAAACTAGATTTTTTTCATAATTTGACATCATCGGCTGTGTTCGCATGGAATTCGGGGATAGCCGATCTCTCGCTGTATTATAGTAAAGAATTGAAAAATTAATCCTAAAAAAATCTAAGAAATTCCAAAAGAAAATATCTCGGGATGGATTTGCTAAATTTCTGTTAATTTCTGAATGTGAATTTTGCCTTAATAAAGGCTTCAATAATTATCAAATTCAAAAATTTAAAATTATTTTCGTTGTTTGATTCAAAAATGAGAAACAGGCACAATGACAATCAGGATCGTTCGAAATTCCTTCAAAATGTTTTCTAGCGTATTTTGATGCATAAAATTACTGTATTTCAGTGTAAAGATTGTTTCCTGTCGATTGATGATGATCTTTCTTATTACAATAATAGCTTTTTGATGGTTTTCAGTGCAGTTGAATAGAGAATATTCAGCGGATGTTATTAGTGACGTATTTCAATTCTTCACTTATTGGTTGGATTCCCGATAGACATGCACTGCATGTCCTGGTGTGTTCTATCTTGGAAGTCGATCAAGCACGATCAAGCTAGACATGTCGCCCGATCGGGTCGAATATTGTTCGCCTAGCTTTAGGGTAGTGTTTGCTTTCATCACTGCGATAAATTAAGCAGATTTTATTGGTCTTGAGTCAAAAAGATATTCTAAGATCAATTTGTTGAATTTCAATTCCTCTTTGAAACATGCTAATACAGAAATATTGCTAACACTTAAGCAATAGGATGCTGTTAATAGACGGAGTGGATTAAATCCGATTTACATAAAAGTCGTGTTACATAAAGGTTTGAAAAAAGTAACATAAGCAGGCGTCTACCTGTATTATACGAAAAAACTTCGTTTCAGAGCAAATTAGGGAAATACATACTCGGGAGATTTAACTGTTAATTTTAACTAATATATTACAAGTTAATGAAGGACAAGGTTAACAGATTAAATTAAAATTATCAGAAATTAACTGTCAAGTTGCCAGTAACAGATTATCATTTTTTTCTTTTTGAGAGGGGGAGGATATATTAGATGAAGCGCTATCTATTTAATAGTTAATTTAAAAAATTTAAATAAAATAATTAATTAAATCTATCCAATAAACCAAGGCATTCAGATTCTGACCTATTAAGTACATCAGCGGATTGATAATAGCGGTCACCAGGTCGTCCAGTATATGGGTACAGAAATTTCTTTGACAGAAGATAAGATAAAATCGATTATCTCAGAGACCCAAAGAAAAAAAGGAGTCAATCCACTTCTATTTAAGTATCATGTCATTTCAAAGATTGTTTTATCTTATATTGACTTTGTACTGAATTGCTTTAGATGAATAGCATTTTTTCATATTGGTCATCTTAATGCATTCGTTGCATTGGCAAAAATATGTAAATCCGCACTAAACTTTTCTGAATAAAATTTCTAACTATTACTATAAACAAATAAAGCATCTAATTGGTAATCTTATCGAAATTCGAAGTTCTTATATTACTGCCATAAGACGAAAAAGCTTTTGTACTTTTACTGTTATTACTCTATATTAAAAGTTCAGGAAAATAATCTACTTTTTTATATCTTCGGGCATCCTTCATGTGAGAAATAGTGTAAGTCTTTACACTACACACTCGGCACTGTTAAAACATTGTTAAAAAAGTATTACAAAATTTAAATACGAAGGAAATAATAATTATAAATAATGAAAATGTCGTTTCAAGTTCATTTTTAAAATAATTTGTTAGAAATTTAATTTACTGTAATTTGTGGAAAGACAAGTTTATTAATATGATAGTTGTTATATTAAAAAACAAGGTAGAGATAGTGATTAGTAAACCAATCACAGTGCTTCACAACGGCTTCTGAGTCACCTTTACTTGAGAATAGACTGCGCCGGGAAGGTCTAGAAAATGCTCGCGCGAATCTGTTTGCGAACCCTTGCTATCTTACCCACCCCTAATTATATGGAATAATCGCCATTCTTAACTCAAACCTTGTTAATACATTGGATTCCAAATAATAATTAAAAAAAAAAGAAAAATTAAGTTGGTGAGGGAATAGAACCTACGATCTCCGCGTTATTAGCCCGACGCTCTAACCAACTGAGCTAAACAGACCACCTACGACATACAACATTCAGGCCACCTACAACTGAGCTAACAGAAGCCGTTGCGAAGCATTGTGGGATATGTGTCCACAGACAGACAAACCGGGGATATAAGGCGTCTTTCAGAAGCCTAAAAATGACGTAATGCTTCAAACTGAATCAAAAATTAAAAATACGATACAATAGAGCACTATTCATGAGCCCTGTTCAAACAAGCACATAGATTTCTCTGAATGTTATTGTATGTTTATTTTTATTTTTTTTTAATCAGGGAGGTATCATATTTTTTTAAGTTGGGAAATTATATCTTGAGATCTCGCTATTTATTAAAATAACTCGATGGGCCATATTACAGTAAAAGGTACAGAAACCTAAAATTTTATGTTCTTTTTTTTTTTTTTAACTTTAAGACCAGAAATGAAAAACATAACTACAGCAGATCAAATTGAGGCAAAGGCATTCCTTTTAATAGCAATGAACTAGGTGTATCATTGACACTGCTCTAACTTTGAGATAATAACTTAAATTATTATAATAAAAATGTGGATATTAAAA
>JAFIDM010010734.1:0-14024 GCA_023159025.1 Thereuonema tuberculata | reverse complement strand
TTGGTGCAAGAGACTTATATAAACCCACTGTTCCACTGGATCGATCACTTGGTCGATGACTTGCAGGCAAGTCGAAACGTTGTGTTTCTTTTATCCTTTGTATTTTTTAAAAACTTTTTTAAAATATTTGTGAGTTTGGCTAAATTTTAATCATTTTTAATTAATCAACGCACGTTAAATAATTGTAAAAAGAATGCCATATGATAAATAAAAAAATAGATACCAGATCACTCTAAAACACTTTTTCAAAGAGTATTTTGAGGAAACTGAAGCTATCGAATAAAATACTTTTCCTGAAATGAAACATCGTTCTAAAGTAAAATATATTATAAAAAAGAAAAATATATTACAACAGAGGAAAGCAAAATACGGAATCAAATCAATCAAATATATATATAACTGGCTAAGTTCGTCTCTCTGTCTGTCTGTCTGTCTGTAACTCGATATAATTAAGCTATAAAGATAGATCCAAGGGTTCTCAATGGTACCATTGAATCAAGGGTACCCAAATTGGATGAAATGTTAGTTCATTTTGTCTTTCTATGTTGTTTTCATGAAATTTTTATCCTTGGGAACTAGACAACTGAAATTCTAACAAAACATACGTTCAAAACCAAATAATTTTGATACCACTGCACCCATTTCAATGAAATTTGGCATACTTACTCAGTTTTTTATGCTGACTCCGAAACACAAAATCATTTTTGCCGTAGAAGCTTCATTCATAAATTAGCGCAATATTTAGATTACAAAGGTGAGTTTTAAATGCCTTTCGGCGTTAAGAGTCAAAAATAACAATTATTCCATTGTGACTTTTAGTAAAATTTATTTACAAGGACAAACTTTAGATATGGTTGGTATTTATTTACCAGAGCTTGTTTTTAGTCATGGACAGTTATATGTTGCTATTTCTCGAGCATATCGTGCTTGCGACGTCAAAATCAAAATTCTTGAGCGGATAGATCAAGGACATCTGATAGAAGGATCTGATGCTGTTTTTACATAAAATGTAGTTTATAAGGAGATATTTACTTTATAGTGAATAGTTGATAATAAAATGATTTTTCAGATTTTTTTATGCCTGTCGTCCGACGGGCTTCGTTGCTAATTAAAAAATAAAAGGCAAGTGTTAGAAAATTACAATTTAAATATAATATTACCTTGGCGCAATTAAGTCATTACAACGAAATGTACCAAATAAAGACAGAGCCCATATGCCATAATCAACATCATTTAATACGGTATCTAAGTTTAGTGATGATTACATAAATGTTTCTTCTTCCAGAAAAGAAAATCGATCCAGATCCTGTAATATGTCACTGCAATTATAGTTCTAAAGTTCCATATCTATCTCACATTAATTAATTGATATAATCTAAGAATTCAAAGTTCAGATATTTTTCTTCTGCTCCTTGATGCATATCTAAAATTCCGAAAATAAAGTTTGTTTATCCTCGTCTTACAGTCAATATCATTTTAATTAGACGATGCACTAACAAGTTATTTTATATAATTTAAGCTTTGCTATTTCACTTCGTATTTCCTAGCTGAATTAGCTAACCCCTATTCTATTCTACGAAGTAGTCCTACGTCCGCCCGGCTTTTCACCTTACGGAAAATAATAGACTTTTCACCCTATGATAAATAATTCACTTTTCACCTTATGATAAAGAATTTCCACGGAAATTAATTTCTGTATGAATTAAGGCTCTTATCCACATTCCCCTTATGTATGAAATATAGTCTAATCTTTCACTATTCATAATACGTTGATGTTTTAGAAGATATCCTCGCAATAGGCCTACACTAACGGCGTATATTTTCTGCATTGATGCCTCTGCCGCTGAAATGAAGATAAAGTAAATTCTACTTACAGTACTCGTTCACTATTAATTAGCCGAAATTCTCCCAATGATGCACCGTGCTTTGGCTATTTATTCCCATCAGGAGAATTTCCAAACGTTAGTCGAAGACTGCGTTGAATTAACCAATAGCTGTGGGGAGCGTTGTAGAAATTATTTTATTAATTATGATAACTCTGTCTGAATAAAATAATCATGTAACCTTTACTCCTAAAGTTCTTTTAACATAAGATTATTGATCTAAAGATGTGGATCTAAGATATTGGAAAAAACGAATCAATACAAAAGGTTTTACGCAAACTTATATATTCTAATCAAAAACATTTTACATACAAATACGTCTGTTCATTGTATTTACTTGTACATCTATCTAAGTAAATTGGATCTGCAACAAAGTCTCTTTTGGTCTGCACTCGTTTAACCCTTTTTCAGTTACTACTAGTTAAAGCTTCTGTAATTAGTATCTTTCTATCTGTAATTAAAGTCTTCATCTTTAATCTTACACAAAATTACTTGTTTTAACTTTAATCCTAGATTCTTCGATGACTCTATGGTGAAAGATCTAATCTTCTCTGTGTACCCGTCCGTGTTAGGAAATGAAAAGAATTACTTACAGTCGATGATCTTCTCCCACATCTCTCAGTCTTTGATACCAACATTGAATGACTCCCCTTAATGGTCGATTAATGTTGACTCGATGAATCTCGATGTCTTCATCATTGGAACGATATCGGAATTCTATTTGCGACTTTTTTACTCTCCGTGGTAGTCCCGCAAATATACGAAAATCTCTTCCGATATAATAGCATCCAGCAATAAGCGTACGTATATCCATAGAATATTAGGAATTTCATAACAACATAATTCCTAATCATTTACGAAGGAAAAACTCTGAGAACGTCTTCATTCATTCAGTATCCATTTTGTTCTCCCATTAATTTTCGTCCTTCTACCTCGAGCTCATTGTTTAACAATGCTCACTTGTATGCCTCATATCACGTTAACTGTCTGTTTACGATTCTTGGCATCTTCATCCTTACAGTAGTATTGAATATCATTTGGTTGGCGAGTATTAGAATTGCTATCGTTTGAAATAAGACTAGAAATAAAACACGTAAGTATTTCTAATTCAAACTCACAAAACTCCCTTCCAATTCAAAACGAGTGAACCAATAAAATCATTCAACTTCTATGACCAGTGTCCATCACTTTCAGGCTTTTCACCAAGTCTTTTAACTTAGTTTGACTCACTGCTTTGGTCAACAAATCTGCACTATTATTTTCACTGCTCACATATTTAACTTCAATTTCTCTTTTATCTACATAATCTTTAATAATGTAGTATTTCATATTAATATGTTTGCTGCCCGTCGTTTCAAATTTGTTCTCTATCAGCTTAAGGGTGGGTTGGTTGTTACGGAACAACGTTACAGTTCCACTCGAAAGTTTCGCAAAATCCATCTCGGATAATGTCCTCTTCAGGCTAATGACTTCACGCGCACATTCACTGCATGAAATCAGTTCGCTTTCCTGGGTGGAATGCGCTACAGTGCTTTGTTTTTTGCTTTTCCACGAAACCAAGCTATCACCTAAGAATATCATGCTTCCTGACGTTGACTTGCCCTTGGATCTATCGCCAAAACTTGCGTCGGCATATGCCTTCAGCTTGTTTTCTCCTTTCGAAAATATTAACTTCATATCTTGACTTCCGCGGAGATAGCGTAGAATCCTTTTAGCATTCTGCATGTTCAGAACAGTAGGAGAGTTTAGGACTTCGGAGCATCGATTCACCGCATAAGTAATGTCGGGTCGGCTTCCATTGCTTAAGTAATTGAGGCTCCCGATGATGCTTCTGTACTTGAGGTGATCTTCCTTGCCTAATCTTTCACTCTTGTCTTTCCTCTGTTGATTCTGATGTGATACTTCTATAATGGGTGTGCTCATGGGTTTGCAGTCACTCATTTGATATTTGGCTAATAGATCTTGGATGAATTTCTTCTGTGAGATGCTAATTCTTCCTAGATTCATATCGTACAAGATGTTCATACCCAAATATTCTTTGACTTCACCTAGATCTTTGATCTTGAATAACTTGTTCAAAGTTCCTTTGATCTTTTCAATAACAGCATTGGATCTACCCATGATCAGTATGTCATCTACATAGAAGAATAAGACGTAAGTGTCGTTCTCTCCATTCTTGTAGGTAAAGATGCATGGTTCCGACTTGGTTACCATTAATCCATTCTTCATCAGCTTGCTTCGCAGCGTCTCATACCAGTTTCGGCCTGCTTGCTTAAGACCATAGATTGACTTCAAAAGCTTTAGTCCGTTACATTTTGGATCTTTGACAGTCACACCTTCTGGTATCTCTATATAGATGTCGTGGTCTATCAATCCGTTCAGGTATGCACCCTTCACATCGCATTGATGTATACAATACCCGTTCTGTACTGCCAGGGCTAACAACATCCGGATCGTAGTTAAACTTGGGGTAGGCGAGTAAGTGTTGCCATAATTCACTCCCTTCCTTTGCATAAATCCGTTAATAACTAGACGACCTTTATACTTCGTGATGTTTCCCTTGCAATCTTTCTTTATTCGGAATATCCATTTCGTGGATAATGGGTTAACATAGTCAGGGATCTCTGACTCTAACCACGACTCGTGTTCTTCTAGGTTCTGCAATTCTTCCTTGACTTCATCTATCCATTTCAATCGGCTTTTCCCTTGGATAGCTTCCGTGTAATTCGATGGAGTGGGCTCGCATTCTTGCATATTTATCCTTATCTTTGGATTCAGCTTCACCTGTCTACTTCGCAGTTTGAAGTAGTTCTTCTCTTCTTCTTCAGATTCTTCATCTATGGAATCAGGGGCATAATGTTCAGATTCTTCTTCTGATATGCTTGAATTTCTTTATCAGGCGTATCATCGACTGTTTCTTCCTTGCTGGATACTTCTTCATCCTCTGAAGAACTGGAATCTGACTTGTCGATTCTCTTGGTAAGCGGATCGAAATCATAGGCTTCGCCTTCTTCATTTTGCCCTCTCTTGAGAAGATCGCTGCCTCGACGGTTCTCGTTCACTTGAACGTTTCTGGTTTCCACAATCTTGTCTTCTTCGACATTGTATATCACATACCCTCTTGTGGAATTCGAGTATCCGAGAAATATGCCTTGATATACCCTCGAATCGAATTTACTTTTGACTTGTATCTTTGGTTTCTTTAAGTATGCCATACTTCCAAATTTCTTCATGTGCTTCCCACATGGTGGCTCCTTATCTTTATACCAGCAAGATAACGGTATTCTGAAGTCGATACTTTGATGGAATGTCCTGTTTAAGACATAGTTTGCGCACTTGATTGCGTACGTCCAAAACTTAATAGGCAAATCTGCATCAATGAGCAGGGTTCTAGCTACTTCTAACAACGACCTGTTGTACCTTTCTGCGATGCCATTCTGTTGAGGTTGGTATACAGACGAGTGCTGGAATTTTATCCCTTTTTCTTTAAGAAAGTTTGTCACATTCCTGTTGACGTACTCCGTCCCTTGGTCTGAAAGTATATGCTTGATCTTGTATCCACTTGATCGCTCTGCGTAGGCTATAAATGATTTAATCTTCTCAAATACAGCATCCTTGCTTTCGAAGATATCCACGAAGCTACGTCGTGTATAATCATCGATGAAAGTCAAGATGTAAGCTTTCTTTCCATTTGATGTCTGCATCGGCCCGCATAAATCTGTGTAGATTTACTCCAGAGGATGAGATGATCTTACGCTTCTTATCCTTTTGTGACTGATGTTCGTCATTTTCCCTTTCTTACAGCTATCGCAAAATGTATTCTTTGCGTCCATTGGGATGGTGACTTCCTCTAGTCCTCGTAATGAACCTCTTGACTAAACTATCTTCATCTTCTTAGGAGATATATGTCCCAGTCTGGCATGTCATAATAAATATTTATTATGCTTCATTTCAACGAAGTAACTCTGTGATTTCACATTGACAGGAACGCATTTCACTTTATACAAGTTGTTGGTCCTTGTACCTATCAGGAAAACTTTACATGTTGGATCTTTTACAAGATGTCTATCGTTCCTTATGTGTTGACCGCGTGCATCGAGTGATCCTGCTGATATTAAATTGACGGGTATCTTCGGTACGTAGTAAGTGTCCGTCAGTTTAAGTACTTGATGTCGTCCTTCTAACAGATCGACGTTCAACAGAACATTGCCTTTCCCTGCAGCTTGGATTGGTTCGTCTGAAGCGCCGTAAATTAAGATAGGCTCTTTGAGTTCCTCAAAAGATTCAAATCATATCTTGTCGTTGCAAATGTGATTGCTGCTGGCACTGTCTATAAACCACGTGGACTTCTACTGAGTTTCTTTCTTTTCCCATACATGACAACGATTCCTGAAAAATGCTTTTTCACCTTATGTTTTTCTGGAATCTCCTTAGATTCTTTGTCTTCAGACTTTACCTTCTTACAATTTCTTGCTATGTGTCCCTTCTTGCCGCAATTATAACACGTTCTAGCTTCCTTCCTGGCTTTCTGCGTGGCCTTAGGTGGTGTCTCAACTTCAACTTTGAAGCTTACACTTGTGCTAGCTTCTCCGGTTCTGATGTTGCTCTGCTTCCGTTTATACTCTCGCAAAATACTATCTATGACTTTTTCAGAGTTATAGTTGTCACTTTCACGCTTTGACATGATGTTTTGTGCACAGGAGTCGTACTCCTTAGGAAGACCTCACAGCAGCAACCAGCTGACCTTATGGTCGGGTATAGAACCACCCTTTGAAGTTATTTCCTTCACTAGAAGCTTAACCTTTAATATATACTCTGGCAAGTTAGCGTCGGACTGGAGTCTTGTCATCGTGAATAGATCTCGCTTGAGATCGGTAACTTTCAAGTGATCTACCACATTGTATATGCCTTCGATTTCCTTCAGCAATTGGTGAGGATCGTCAATTTCCTGAATTAGCATTCGGTACTTTTCTTCTAGGGATTCGTTAATTCTGCCTAGTGCCTTCTGTGCTTTATTCAGGAGTTTATACTTAATCGGTGCACCCTCCATACTTTTAATGTCACTTAATGGCGTGTTTGCGACGTCCCAATGTCCATCTCGTTGCAGGTGAGATTTAATGTGCATCTTCCATCGTGCATAGTTCTTCCCGTCGAACTTAAGGATAATACCGGCCATTCTTCTTAATGACTTTCTTCTTACTTATACGTACTGTTCCAAATCTTAGGATTAGCCCTATCAAGCAGACTCTGTCTTTGTCTATGCTGACTTTTGAATATTTTAAACCTTTGATACGTTTATAATCCTACTCACGTTCAATCTTGTTCTTGTGTCAATAATCTTTCTGTTTTAATCTTTGCTACGCAGTTGAAGCAAGAGCTTGGTCCATAACATTTCTGAGCGTTTCTGGGTCAATAACCTTTCTGTTGGTTTAATCTTTGCTGCGCAGTTGGAAACGGGAGTCTGGGCCAATAACCTTTTTTCTGGGGAGCGTTGTAGAAATTATTTTATTAATTATGATAAATAACTCTGTGTGTTTATAAATAACTCTGTTAGAGAATATTTCAAGAAGAAACACATTATCAAAGATAGGAATGTCTCCAAAGATAAAAGTTTTAGAACAGTAAAATTACCGATAGGATTAAAGATCAACAAAAACATCAAAGATGTTTGTCAAATTATTAAGGTTAATTTAGTATTTTACAAAGATAATATTTAATTTAAGAAAACATTGATTGAAAAGAAGATATTACATAAGATGGGTGTTGTCTACTTATTATGTTGTAGAGACTGCAAAGAGAACGAGATAGGGGACTATATTGGAATCACAGGTCGGACTCTTAAAGAGAGGCTTAATGAACATATCAAAGCATACGAAAATAACCACATAAATCTATCTGACTGGGCGGAACACTGTTCAAATTTTAATCATAACCCAGATCCTTTAGTATATATCATTTTTGAATCTACGGATAGAGATATAGAGAGAAATTTTAGAATCATGCACAATAAATTATTGTAAATGTTTCAATAAAAACAAGTATCTTAGAGTTAATGAAATTACATTAGGCTTTTTTAGAAAATTTTTAAAGAAAAATAAGAGATTAAATGAAATTTTAAAGTTTAATTAATGATTACATTAATCATTAGTTTTAGTTGTTAATTTTGTTTTGTAACAAATGACACGATGTAGTGTGAAGTCTGATTATTGTTTTGTGATATTTTTGTATTATTTAGAGAGAGGTAAGACTCTTTTCTTTCTCTTCTCATATTTATTTTGTATATATTTTTTATTTTATTTACATTTGAGACCTCGAAAAAGTTGATCTGTTCGATTAACGAAATATTGATCGTTTTCAGGAGAGTACGTATATATTTGTTTTTTGTAATAAAGTAGCATCTCATGTCTCATTGTTTTAATTGGAATCGCATGACTCTCATTATTTGCATATTATCTCACATCATGCAAGAAAAAAAAAATGCAATTTGCTTATTTCTTGAATAATTATCGTATCAATTTGATTTTTAAATTTACCTAAACATTTCTAAATCAAATTTGCTTCAGCAAGGTAAAGAAAAAAATTGGATTACAGAGATTTAAGGCTGATTTCGACACATCCGCATAATAATTAAAATGAATTTTTAACGAGTTCCAATAAAATAGTGCAACAGCAGTGGAAGAAAATATCTTTTTTAAAATAGACTGAAGCTCGGTTATAAAGCGATCTTTCGGATCCAAGATTTCGAAGATCGCGAGGTAACCGCGATATAACCGAACTTTTATTACTTCGTGACGTCAAATGTCGTATATTGCACCCTATTATCGCCCACACGATTCCAAATCGATTTAAAATGGTCATTTCGCGATTACTTACATCATTCAGAGCTATGTGAGAGAATTTTATATTTGTAAATACATAAATCATTATCTTTTCAACACTTTGATGGGTTAAATTAGCCAAAATCGATTTGGCGCCGCCATCTTGGCATCTTGTACAAACGACGAGTCACGTGAATCGAAACTTGGTATTCTTAAGCCTATTAGATTACATGGGCCTCTTTACTGGTTGTCTTTGGCAGAAAAATAGATCTCGATATTCATTTTGGTCGAACGAAAAAGTCCGCGATTCTGGTATTTTTTTAAATATACGCATTTATATATTTTTTTTTAATGTTAAGCCAGTCCTATTAGGTATACGTAAATGAAACTGTATACCTGTGTTATAGGTGCTGTTTATTTTAATCAATTTATTCAACATTAACATAAAAAAATTAAGTTTAAATTATTAAGTTTAAAAATTGTTTAAATTAACCGTTGATCACATCTGATATTAAGTTATCTTTGATATTTTTAAATTTTTCAGAATTGTATCTATCCCAATTCAATTGACTGAAGAGGTGATACATAATCTTTTACCAAAATTATTATTGAGCTTAATTCTTTGAAAAATTCTTAACCAATTTTGTCTTGTATTAAAACTAGACACATAATTATTTCTTTCTTTTTTAACAAAATAGAAGTTCGTTATTATTGTATTATAAATAAATTTTTCTTTAATATTTAAAATTTTATATTTTTCTCTAATGTATTGTTTTTCTGAATTGGATTTATCCTTAAAATGAAAGTATACATAATTAAAGATTTTCATGACAGTCTTATTAATATTGTTTAATTGTTTGTTTTTGATAGGAATCCAACAATCCAATCCGTAATTAAGAATTGAGTCTACAAGGGATTTATATAAAATTAACTTTTGTTTGAAATGAAACATACCTTTTATATGATAAAAAAAATATGTTAATGAATTAAATTTGTTAATTATGAAATTATAATGGATGTCCCAATGAAATTTATCGTCTAGATAAATACCCAAATATCTTTGACTCTCTACATTATCAATTCTATCACAATTACACATCTTATAACTAGTGTTAAAATTAGAATTCAGATTAGAGCAGTGTTTTTTATGTAAGAAGAAACATAGTTCCGTATTAACTTTTTTATTTTTATTTCTGATTAACATTGTTTTAGTCTTTTTGCAGTTAATATTCATTTTATTATTAAAAGACCATTTCATAACATTATTTAAATCATTTTGCAAAGAATAATAAGCGTTATTTTGGTTTCTGTTACTCGACATAAGCAAGACATCATCAGCGTAAACATATATTTTTGAAAACTTTATGCAATTGTTAATAGAATTCATATATATATAAAAAAGTAGGAGGCCTAAATTACAGCCCTGGGGAATACCCCTTTTAAAATTAAACATTTTACTTAATTGTTCATTTATTTTAATTTTGAATTTTCTATTTTTTAAATAGTTTTCCAATAAATTATAAATATTTCCTCTAATACCCATGCAATGAAGTTTTTTAAGAAGTATATTGTGATTTATACTGTCAAATGCTTTTTTAAAGTCAATGAAAGCAATATATACCACATTACCCTCATTTAAGTTATTATTAATATTTTCTTTTAAGTTTTTTAATAATTTTATCCTACTACTATTGTTTTGATAAGCATATTGATTTGCACTAAGTAAGTTCATACTTCTAATATAATTATTTAGTGATTGAGTTAAATAACTTTCCACAAATTTTGAGATATTTGATAATAAGGAAATCGGTCTGTAGTTATTCAAATCATCAAATTTTCCCCAAAAAAAATAGGAGTAATTATAGCAATTTTCCAAAGACTTGGATAAATACCCGTGGTGAAGATATTTTTAATTAATTCAACTAATTAATATTAATTAATATTTCCATTATTTTGAAACTCCCTGTAAGGAATAGGAAATAATTATAAAAATTATAGACACTAACTTCATCATTACTTAAAAAAAGTTAACTTTTGTAGAAATTAACTGACCAATTAAAATAAGAAATAAGGTAGCTGTTTGACCTCATTTGACGCATTTTCGTGACATTAATTTTCGTGACATTAGGGTGGGTATAGAGTCTCAATTACTGTAAATAATAAGGAAACAAGCATATTAATTTACACCTATGATTTGATTTTAGGCTAAAAAACGATAAATTTTGCAATTTTATAATTATACACCTTTTCTAAAATAGAAGGGGTCCAAGACCAAATCACGTTATATCCGAATTCGCGATAGGGGAAGTCTGGCGATTATGAGCACCTTAAAGAATTGTTATCCTACATTAAACCATGTGATTAACAAACATCAGTATTATTTTATTCAACTATTCATTCCTTTATAACTGCAAAGTAAAATACATATCAATGAAAACTTAATAATTTTGGTCTAGAAAAATAATTAATTAAGTTCCTCTAAGTGCTCATATTAAAAACATATGAAATATGAAATATGAAGATACCCAAGGGATATTATGAACACCCTCTTATAATATTAAAAATACATATTAATGCACAACGACACTCTTTAATTTCAGATAGAAATGGTAACTAGAGAGGTTTACATAATTACATTTTTGGCATTGCACCCAATCACCGCCTGTTATTGAAAAAAAAGATCTCCACAGAAAATACACTCTGCATCTAAAATATTTCGTGATTTCTTAGCACATGAATTTGAAGACTTTTTTTTCTCTTTTTTCTGGTTGCTGCTTCTTGGCATTCTCTATTGTATATTTGTGTGGACTGTCAATGAGCAGTGTAGAATGAGCCACTTTTCTTGTGGAAGGCTTCCTTGAACCTTTGGCTGGAATAGGAATCAAGTCTCGGAATGTTGAGGAGCATTGTGGAGTTGATCTTTTCTGTGTAGATGTTCCTGGTTGGGGTGAAGATGATCCTGGTGTTGGTGGTGAGACAAGACAGCTGTCCCTTTCATTGGAATTTTCCAGGGATGATGGCTGTACAGAATTTCCAGAGGATCAGAATCCGTAGAAGAAAATTCAAATCGACGTTTCTGGGAAGTTCATTAGTGTGGGGCGAGTTGTCATAGCTATGCCAACTAGTCCCACAGGGATTTCCAAAACAAGATGGATACCACACAATCCCAAACATCAGAAACAAAAGATTATGATACATGCATGCAACCACAGTAATCCACTCTTTCGAAAACAGCCATCAGCAGGCCCTCAATTCGATCTACATGTTCACCAGAACAAAAAAATTTAGGTTGAAAAAATTTACTCACTAGTCAGAAAAACGATGAAACAGGGGTCCTTCCTTGGTGACACTTCCAAGCAAACTAAAGTCACAGTGGATGGTGCACCTTTACGTACACTTCCCACTACCAAGATGTCAGCGCTCTAGCTAAACGGTGACAGGAAATAGAAGCTGTGTGCCAACTGGCCCCTTATGCCAACTGACCCCGGTCTCTCCTTAACAAAAACAACTTTTCAATTTCACATAGTTTGTTTTCAAACAATTTTTCTTTGCAAGTAATCGTAAAAGTCTTAGAATTCATTATGGATATAGAAATTAAATTTCTTTTAACAAAAAGGAGGATAGATGAGTTAAATGGGAGACCTTGCATTCAAGCAGTAGGTTTGCGATACGTCTGAGTTAAAAACTAAATCTGTGGAAGTGACGAAGGTTTCTAAAAAAGGTAATTGCTTCGATATGTTTTGAATTTCGAATGAAATTCATTGTCAGAATTTAAAATAGATTTATTAAAGTCTTCCGCAGAAAGTACTAAAACAATCAATTTTCTTTTACTGACTATTTAACTGTTAATTTATTTATCGCGAAGATGTTTTGTTTTCACACATTTGAAATTTAAGCACTTTTTCGAGGTTATCTTTATCGATTGTTATGAAAACAATAGCTTCAAAATCACAAAGAGCAAAGCCGGATAAGATCTCAGAAGTAAAAGGAAGAATAACGGAAACTTACATTTATAATCAAATAAAAAAAATAAGTAACAGTTGTTCAAAGAAATTTCTAAGTTGCCTTTATTTCTATAATATTTTATTACTTACTTTTCTAAAATCTCCAAAAAAATGTTATACAATTTATTTATGTTATGTTACTCTTCGAACTGCACTGTTTTCAGGAGTTAAGAAAGAAGACCAACATTTGCAAACCATTACCTTCCTGAAAATTTATTAAAATTATATCTCGACTTTTACTTTGTAATTTCAGAAAAAGATACTGATATTATTACAATCAATTCATCTCTTAAATTTCATGTTAAATTGTTTGAAGGCTTATTTCGTAAATTATTTCTCTGTAGGATAGTCCTCTATTAATCGGAATATTTGTGGAAAAGATGAGAGAACAAAAATTCGTTTTTCTTTTAATAGTCTGACAGAGAATTATGATATCTCTTCGAGTTTACCTTAGATCAAAACTCAAAAAGCACTACCAAGAAATCTGTTCTTTTTTTTAGCTTCTAGAAATATAAGGGGAGGCACTTTGAATTATATCATTCCAATACATAAAAGTGGTAAATACAATATTTTTGACAATTACAGACCAATCTTAATTCTCTCTAATATTTCAAAAATTATTGAAAGTTATCTAACTAAGTCTATATATAATTATGTTACAAAAATGAAAATCCTCAACAATAATCAATATGCTTATCAAAATAACAGTAGTACAACTAAACTCCTACATAATTTAAACAATAATATAAATAAAAACTTAAATGACGGAAAAATAACATATATTGCATTAATAGATTTTAGCAAAGCATTTGATAACGTTAATCATTCTATTCTCTTAAAAAAATTAGAAAATTATGGAATAAGAGGTAATGTACATAACCTATTGAAAAACTACCTTGAAAACAGAAAATTTAAAATAAAAATTAAAGATAACATTAGTAAAACTTACAATATAAAAAATGGTGTACCACAAGGCTCAAATTTAGGACCTATTTTATTTATTTTGTACATAAACTCTATATGCAAGTGCATTAAACACTCTTCAATCTATATATATGCAGATGATATTTTAATATTAAATAGTAACAGAAACCAAGACATTGCTTTCGAACTTCTTCAACAAGACTTGAACAATATATCTAAATGGTCTTTCAATAATAAAATGACGATCAATCATAGAAAAACCAAAATTATGGTTATTAAGAATAAAAAAAAAAAAATATATTATAATAAATCTTTTATTTTACATGAATATTCATGCTGTAACATAAATAACATAAATTCAATTATAAGTAATGACTGTAACTGTAATGCTATTG
>JAFIDM010010733.1:1191-14027 GCA_023159025.1 Thereuonema tuberculata | reverse complement strand
CATTGTGTTTCTTGACAAAGGAAGATAAATTTACTGAAGAATTAGAGTATCTATTCATAAAAAATGAAAATATATTAAGCAACTGTCCAACTATACTAATTGGCAACGTAAATATAGATCTTTTCATAGTAAATAAAAACAATGCAGTACAGAAATAGCTAAAACTTATGTGCAATAATTGTTTCAAAAATTGTCTTTACGGAACAACAAGAAACAACAGTACAATTCATGGAAATCCGAAAACAAATATAGATCATATTTTCATAAATAAGCATTATATCGAAATACAAGAAATAATATGTAAAGAACGAATCCCGGATAATCAGAGTTGAAAATGAGAAAATAACAGATCCAAATATAATCTATAAAGAATTAATCAATGAGATTAACAAAACAAAATTCATGAAAATCTACATATATAAAAAGAAAAGTCCTGACTAACTCACTGACTGACTCATCAACGCCCACTCCAAACCCTTGGACCTAGAAAGCTGAAATTTTGCACATAGGTCCCCTTTATGTAAAGTAGACGAGGAATAAGGCCGGATTTTTCGAAATTCCCAAAGGATAGGGAATAATCTGGGAAACTGACCATGAAGTGTGTGGCGCAAACCCGCAAACACCCGAGTTAAGCGGAGAAGTCCAAAACGTCTGGGAAGTCGTATATTCTCAGATCTCAATATTAATTTGCTACCCGGCTAGTTCCTTCAAAAAAATTTTCCGGTCAGAATTTAAAAAGGAATACGGATTTTGTAATTACTTCCACTTCTAGACCTCCTAGTGACAGCAACATAGCAAGAAGATATCATGACCATGAGATAAGAAAAAGAGCATTAGAAAAAACTGAAACCTTGTCTCCAAAAAAGAAAAAAGTAGATAAAGGCATTACAAACCATCAGTAATGAAAAGCTATTAAGGGAAGTAGAAGAATTGAAGAGAAAAAAAATCGAAACCTGAACAATATCAATGATAAATTAAGAGCACGAAACAAGTGTTTACAGGTTCGATTCACGTGTGCACAGAAATCCTTAAAAGAAAGTTTAAAACAAATTGATCGTCATGTAGCTACTAAACTTTCTGAAATCCTCGGTAAATTTTTCACTCCGAACCAGATTAACTGTTTCATTACTGGAAAGAAATCAGTGAAATGAAGCAAGGAGGATTTTGCAAAAGCATTAACTCTTCGAGCACTTTCCAAAAAAGGTTGTAACTTTCTTAGGCAAAATATAGGATTTCCATTGCCAGGAATTAGTACCCTTAAAAGATGCACAAATTGTTCATTCCTATGTCGCCCTGGGATTTTAAGTGATATATTGGAGTTAATGAGATCAAAACGTTTTTCACCAATACAGCGTAAATGCATACTTGGATTCAATGAAATCAACGTCGAAAGAAGAGTTACCTACGACCAAGAAGAAAAAATTGTTGGGCCACAAAGCAGTGTACAAGTAGCAATTGTTCGTGGCGTATTCTGAAGTTGGAAACAGCGAGTACAGTTTGATTTTCATACGTCCATGTCCGCTTCCCTACTAAAACAAATCATTGTTTCCTTATAAGACGATTCATACAATGTTGGTCTGGGTGGCACCAATCGTGCAGTATGGAAGGAATTAAATGTGTCTCAAACAAATACTTGTTGTTTGGTCCTGAAGAAGCAGTGGGACATGATACTATACAGGTCCTTTTTTTTGAGGGATTTCCCCACTCCGGGATGAGATATTATCTTGATATTTCGGTCCGGTGCTTCGGGCCTTCTTCGGGAGATATATATCAATTACATCAAGGTGAGCGGAGAACTAACAACTTCCGTTCTCGGATAAGTTTCTCATGTTGTTTGTTCCGAGCAATTGGACAATGAATATCGAGACAATATCTCATCCCGGAGGGGAAAATCCCTAAGAAAAAGGACCTTTACAGTAAATACTTGTTCTGCAAATCCTGCAAATCCCAGAAAGCGAGTATGGGTATTTGCCGATGTTCCTCATCTAATAAAGCTGCTTCGCAATCATTTTCTAGACGATGTAATTCTTTTAGAAAGCCTTCTATCCTTGGACTTTGAGGAAATGAAATTTGTCCCCAATTAACGATGCAACATCTAAACGTGAAAGGTAAAGAAATGCAGCGTATGTAATTAGCTACACAACTGGTTAGTAACCATACAGCAAAGGCAATTCATAATCTTATGCCTAAATAAAGAAAGACTTCTGACTTGGTGAAGCTTGTAAATGATTCATTCGACATAATGAATTCCAGAGTATCTAATAATGAGAAATTAGAGAATTTGGAGCAGTTTGTGAACGTATGAGAGTAGGAAAATCAAAACATCTGCTTCCCTTCCAGAAAGGATTTCTGACTTCCATCAGATCATTCTTGGACTTTCAAATGATTTAAAATCATTAAATGTAAAATATATTTTAATTGCCAGATTAAATCAGGATTTCCTAGAACTTTTTTTATTTCAGATCAGAGGACTCCAACATTTCTATGACCATCCTTTACCCACGGAAGTGAAAAGCCGTATCCGTCTTTTACTTTTAGGGGTGAACACTTCTCACATTCAGTTCAAAAACAAGTACTCTGTTCCCATTGATGACTACTCTAGTTTCCTGACATCATCACTATTTAACAATGTTTTACCAGATATGATGAAAACATTATCTAGGGTAGACGGCAAAAATGAAATGAGAGATGTAATTCTGGATGCAACTGCCTCAACACCAGCAAATGATGGCTCAGATTGTTCTTCTGAAGGATTCCGATATTTGGCTGGATATCTCGTCTCCCGCGGAAGATCATACGATCGTTCCCTCGGAATTCCAACAGGAGAACAACGGACTTTGCCTAAGGAGACAATAGGAATGGATAGAAACCCTTTCTTGAGGAGGATTATTAGTTCCATTCCCAGATTGGCTTCAAAAGGTAAGTCAGTTTGAGCTGACATTTATTCAAATGCAAGGAATCGATTCTTTTTCACGAGAAAGCAACATCCTAAAAAAACTTTGCTGTGAAATTAGCAGAAAATTTCCTGATGTTGCAGCCGAAATTGTGAGAATCTATTCACGCACAAGAAAATTTTTCAGAATGCGATGGTTCAACAATAAAGAAAAATTTCGAAAGGCTGCATCAGCACATCACAGAAAGATACAGAAATACTTAGCATCATCGAAATAAACGCCACATATAAGTGAAATATATAAATATTTTATTGATTTATTAACTGTAATATTTATTTTCGTCCTTATTAATACTTTTCTGTTTTAAATACATGGCGAAAGTATTTCCAAAGATGTTTTTAAGGAAAGTAAATTATTATATTTTTTTATTACATGGGGTGAATGTGGGCAGCAGGAAAGCCAAGCACTGCGATCTGAAAGATCTATTGTGTCAACCCACAGAAAGGAGGACAGACGGAGAGAAACACTGAGAAAGTATGGAGAGAGACTTGCAGGGGAAACGGGAGAGAAAACCTGCCCAGATCGGATCGTCCACCATCACGAAACCCACATGAGAACCGAACCTCGGAACTCAGAGGTGAGAGGCCAGTGTCTTAGCAATAAGGCCAACCGCGCGCCCAGGAAAGTAAAGTTGTGTTAGCATTAGAGAAAAAAAAATATTTTTTATAATCTTATCATTTTTTCCATTTGTGTGACAAAAAATAATATTTCAATCGGGAAAGAATTTAAATACTTCAAAACTTTTAATTTGAGTTAGAAATAGTTACTGCGTATTATACTAAAAATCCGAGTGCCCTGCAATCCAACCTTGCAACCAGGTGACGTCGTTGCGTTAGCCAATAGAAACCGTTTTCACGGCGGAAGAAACATGGTCCTCAACTGTTCTTTATTTTATGATTACATCTCGCAAAA
Organism: Thereuonema tuberculata; assembly: GCA_023159025.1. Classification (NCBI taxonomy): domain Eukaryota; kingdom Metazoa; phylum Arthropoda; class Chilopoda; order Scutigeromorpha; family Scutigeridae; genus Thereuonema; species Thereuonema tuberculata. The sequence goes on along the minus strand of JAFIDM010010733.1, from coordinate 10,161 downwards.
TAGCTTTTATTCTGTTTTACCACCGGACGGTGTAAAAAGTACTTTTCGCTACTTTCGGAAACTCAGGAAATTCATCAATTTTTAGTGACTGAAAGTGTTTAAGAGCATTTATGAATAAATCAATTCACACCTTTCTAGTAAACACAAAACACAGCGACAAACAAAAAAAAGTAAAATAACAAAACTATTACAAAAAATTGTCTTATGAATTTTTTATCATTTCAGGTTTTTGTCAAATTTTTGGAGTGAAATTATCAAGTAATACCTCGTAAACACCCAAAAAAGTGACTGTTTTTTAATTTTAATTTAATTAAGTAAAGAATATTTTGAAAATTAAAACAAAATAAATCCCAGATACTGCACAAGTTCATGTTTAAATTTTCAGAATTTTAGATGCATTAGAAAAAGGAAAATATATAAAAGAAATAAAAGGTGTACAGTTGCCGTCATTTGCTTGAGTCACGAATTTAAACTCGATATTATTTTATACGTAAACTTCTTGAGTCAACAAATATTTCAACCAAACCAATGGGAAAGTACAACAGAACTGTAAATAATCTTTCTTTCATGTATAACAGTATATATTTTATTTTAATTTTTTAATTTATTTAAAAAAACATTGATTTTGCAAGAAAAAAAAATCTTTCTCATAATAACTGAATATGCTTGAGAGTTCACCTTGGCCAAGGTTAACTCATAAATTTTCCCAAAAGAAAAAAAAATTTTTGTCTTCAAATTTTTGTTTTAACTTTCGACTCCAAAATCTCAAATTTGTACAAATGGATTAACTTAAATGATTAGAATCCGTTTCTTAAGACATTAACAGAAATCCACTCTTATTTTATAATGCTTGGGTATGTGAGTTTTTGTTAACTTTCTTGCTGTGATTTCTCGATTTCAACTCACTTTGAAAAGATCACAAATGTAAAACATTGATCATCTGTCGTCCAGAAATTTGCATACCATGTTTTAAGAAGATCCATTCAGCGATTCAGAAGTATTAAGGTATATAAACTGACTGATTTGATGACCTTCACTTTCTAAAGACTGTCACTAATATTTAACCCTTAGTTTTCTGTAATTAACAAGTTTTAAAAAGAAAATGTATTTGGATAATTTGTCCATTGCACGTTAATAATTAGGAATTCGTAAATAAGTAATTCCAAATGAAAAAATGGTGATTTCCATACTGTACTAGAGATAGTTTTCATTAACGAGAGTTGATCAAAAAAAAAAGTTCAAAACACTTGTAAGTCTTTAACCAAACCTTTATTGAAAGAAGATGAGATAGTACTGTCCTTAAAGTGGCACACATACGTTTGAGGTATTGGACACATGTTTGATCGGACTGTCGATTCCAGCCATATTATATAGAAATCAGGGCCCAAATGATGTAGCCACTTTTTCATTGCATAACGTTAGACTTCTTCATTACATGTGAAGCGTCGACCTGCCATGTGCTTTATTAAGGCAGGGAACAGATGTAATCAATGAGAGTCAAATCAAAACTGAATTCCCAAAATTTACCACTGGAAACAGTGCAACATGTTCTGTATGGTCGGGCTTTGTCATTTAGTTAAGATCATCTTTCAGAAAAGCAGGACTTATTCTCTGCCCAAAGAAAGGACGAAGCAGATAGCCATTTTAAAATGATAGCGCACACCACCAATGACACGAAGGATACAGACCACGTGGTACTGAGCTGTAGAGCCTGCTGTCGTATATCTCAGCAACCGCTAGTATTAATGTAAACTCTCTATTTTTAAATTCTAGTAGTTGTGATGAGTTTAGTTTAGTATATCCAACGCCCGTCCGTGGCTCCTCAACCATTAGACGTCGAGCCTCCCAGTATCGACCTGTGATGTCTTCTACCGGGACCGTTAAAGCTGAGCAAACACTTAGGTGGTCACCGTCTATCCGCCCGAGGTTACACAGCGGGCAGATGTCATCTCCAGCTAGGCCAATTCGGTGAAGATGGGCCTGCAGGTAGTCATGGCCAGTAGTCAGTCTGAAGTGGGCAACGGCTTCAGCTCTTTCAAGGTCTCTTGGGATCGGTCCCCTTATGGCGAGATTCTCCCACTTCTTACCCATGCTCATGATCTTGAGGGTTCTTCGGGTGGCGTTGTTGATGGAGGCGTCAATCAGGTTCTTGGCTCTATTCAAGGAAAATGGTACATTAGGTTGCACGGACTCCGCCCCCTGTTTGGCTTTGGCGTCTGCTCTTTCGTTGCCATATATACCCACATGACTAGATACCCATTGTAGCGCTATCACCCACCCATCTGCAATGGCGTCAGCTATTTTAATTCGGCACTGTATTGTTCGCATGCATTCTGTTGGGGCGTTGCTGCTTAAAGCTGTAATTGCAGCCTGGGAATCGATCAGAAAGACTACTCTTCCCGAAACGTGGAAGGTTATAAGCAATTGGCACATTGCCTTATAGACCGCACTTACTTCGCCATCATAGTTAGTGGCGTATTTCCCTACAGCCTCAGAATTTTCGAAGAGGGAACAGTACCAACCTGCTCCGGCTCCATTGGTTTCAGGGAGATAAGACCCGTCTGTGTAAATATGCAGCCAGTCACGTGGAGGGTATCGATGATTGATGGTCTCCAGGGCGTGTTGTTTTAATTCCATTGGGCTGGCTTCCGCCTTCGTTGATTTCATATACATGAGATCAAGTCGTTTGGAGGGTAAAGCTGCTATCACAGTGCTGTAATGGAGCAGGGGTGCTGGGTTTTCCAATATGATATGATACTTGTTTATTAAAGCTTCCGCGTGCGTGATAGGCGACATTTGTGTTTTAAGTCGCTGCGATGCGTTTATAAATCCAGACCAGTGGCACCTATCGACTCTCTTTGCCCTTTCCCAGAATTTTAGCGTATACTTGTCTCTACGGCTATCCAGTGGTTCAATGCCTGTTTGAAACTGCATAGCTACAATTGGTGTAGAATTGACACCTCCCGTGATAACTCTGAGTGCATTGTTCTGCACTATGTCTAGTTTGTTAAGACTAGATTTACTTGCAAGTGACATGACCTCGCTGCCATATTCCAGTACTGGACGAACGTATGTTTTGTAAGCTGTGGATAAAACGTCTTGTGTGGCCCCCCACTTGGTTGCAGTTAGCCTTTTGAGGAGATTGATACGCTTCTGGCCTTTTTGCACTGTATCTATAATATGGGGGTTCCAAGACAATTTTGTATCGAGGCTGATTCCGAGATATTTCGTAAGTGAGGCTTGTCGCAGTGGTATTCCCTTATACATGAGTTTGATTTGAGGGGCCTTGGTAGACATAGTATATAATTGGCACATTGTTTTTTCGGTACTGACCTCCATTTTATTCCTGTTGGCCCAAGATTCGAGGTTGAGGAGGACATTATTCAGTGCTTCTGCTATAGCGTGGATGTTGCCGCTTGTGGCCCATATGAGTACATCATCGGCGTAAAATAAGCACGATACCCCGGGGACCTCTTGTATGGCTAGCCGAAGATCATCTATCATAATGTTAAAGAGGAGACAGCTTAAAACTGCCCCCTGTGGTAGCCCTTGGCGGAGTTGTTTATAGGGAGAGACAGAGTCAAAAAATTTGCAGCGGATGTTGCGCTGTGAGAGGAAACTTTTTATCCACTTTAACATGTTCCCTTGCACTCCAAGCTTTATTAATTTATGGGTGAGCATTTTACGCCAGACCCTATCATAAGCCGCTTTAAAATCGACTAGGACGGCAATGGTAGATTGTTTCCTATGGAAACCGTCCTTTACAGCTTGTGTGAATTTAACAACTTGGTCCATAGGTGATCTGTGCTTTCGAAAGCCAGCCTGACAGTCGCTGATTGCCCCCCCTCCACGTATTCGCGGAATCTGCGCTCTACCATTTTTTCAGCAACCTTGCAGCAGATGCTGGTGAGGGAGATGGGACGATAACTGTTCAAGCTGTTGGCCGGTTTTCCTTTCTTCAGTAGTGGTATGATTTCGGCCTTTCTCCACTGAGTAGTTGTGATGAAAAATCTAGCAATTTTCTAATCGATCTTATACTTACAGAAAAATGAATGTTGGCTATCCTAGCTAAAAATCGTTAAAATGAGAAAGGATTATACAATGGTTCCAATCGCTATTAATTATACTAATGTATTATGCTTCGAAAACTATAAAATCTTATCGAACAAGAAAAGATTAGGTTTCTCTGAAGCTTATTAAAATATTGTTAATGAAAATTCAATCTTGTGTCTTTGATATTGCTAAGAAATTAGAATATTTTTTTTCCTTATTTAAAGAATTCGACAAATCCTTCCTCCTCCTGTAAATAAAAATCTTTAAAAAACTAATAATCTCATTAAATCATTGCAAAACTGCAAAGTAGTGAAAGACACAAAGAGAAAAACATTAAAATTGAGAATTATGGATTAAATTAAATTCAGTAAATAGCAAAAAAAATGGATTTTTAAGATCATTCTTTCTCTATTTCAATCGGAATTTTTAGTTAGAGAAATATTACATATCTGTTTATTGAATTGAAGATGAAGGAGGAATTGGGCAAAGGATATGAGATAATTATTTTCGTCTTTATCCGTCTAGGAAATGCCCCCCCCCCTCCCCTCTGAAAGCTTGCAAACTCAGATGGAAAGCTGCGCGTATAACTAATATATACATATATATTTGAATAAAGAAATACAATATTGATTTATTCTATTCGAAAGCGCAGAGCTCGGGTACGACATCTGATGGCAAATAAAGCAAACGCCATTTGGGTGATCAGAGATTAAAGTCAATGTGTTGTGCTTTACGATACCTAATATATTTCGTTATCTTCACTAGTTATCTCGCTCCTCTTTGTTATTTGTTTTATAATACACCAACCGAATTTTATTTTCGTTACATATACCTCGCATTGATTATCAACAACCCCAATGGTAATTTTAATACATTATTGTATTCATTTCCATTCTATTTTCTTTCTTTCTTTTTCTTTCCTGTCGTTAAAGAAATTATTAACTATCTTATTAATAAATTTTGTATGTGTTGTTTGGAATTGCTACTTTAACACCAACCCGATACCCTGCAAATTGCCCCACTGACATGGCCATCCCAGATTAGATGCGTCGATTTGCCTCAAACAGATCAACAACGCACTCTGCAATAGACGAAGTAGGAAAGTCCCCTTCCTGTCCTCATCCTCAACTCTAATGAAACCTTCTACAAAAGAAAACGAAATATTGTTGAGAACAAAAGCAGATAGCAGAAAAAGATATATGCTTTACATATATGAAGTAACAATGTATGTTTAAATGCATGAATATCAATTATTTTTCAGGCATTATTGTTTGCATGGGTCATTTCATAATGTTGTAAATCTAAAAAGTTCTTTTTCAACCGATGACAGCTAGCAAAGTTAATTCATTAACTGATTTCATTAATCAGTTTTGTTTCTAATTTTTTAAGTAAGAGGAATCAAACACTTTACAAATTTTAAATGCAATGCTATCCTCGTTAAAACCTTGTAGCTGTGCATTTGCTGGTTTCTACTTTTGATAACTGCTTGAAATAGGAAACACTTGTTCTAGATGTCAAGATGAATGATTATTGTTTCATTGTTAAAAAATTTAAAAAAGTTAAGTAAGTAACATTTTCTATTTAATTCTCTTCATTTAGTAGATGTGTTTAGAAAGAATAATATTACGATTCCTTCTATTTGAATACTGAATGAATTCCACTATGTATTAATCAGCAACTCACTTATTGATTCATCTGAAAGTGACACTTCTTTGAAAGCCTTCAATGCCTCAGATAAATGCACTGAATAAATGCCTTTAATGCCTCACATAAATAAATGAATCAATAAGTGACTTGCGATCGCTAAGAATGTGTTGCCTTAATTATTGAACGACCCTCGTACAATAACTTACATTGATTTTTAAAAATTTCCAAAAAAAAATCAACTTTGACATATTTAAGAAAATAATTTTTGCAGACGCGTCCTTTACACTTGGCCTCTGAAACTTTCGGAAGTGAACACTAACTATTAACGCTCCGTCATATAATATTAATATAACTAATTATTTTGCTCCGTCTGTATAGAAAAAAAGGCGGCAAAAATGAACTACCTCTGCCGAAATTGATCTTGGGACCTCCAGTCCTCTAAAAAACAATCTAAATATTTTTTAAAAAAAGTAGAAATATGCCGTTTCAATATTTAAAAAAATTTTCTATCTAACTTCCTTTCGCTACATTCCCACAGATGAGTTACTTAAACGACGTCACATATCCTCCACACCCTAACTTGTAAAATGTCCTAGAATTCTTATCTTATATTTGACAAGGAAACAAATTCAACATTTCATTACATAATTAATAACAATAGACAGTATTTGATTGACCATTAATTGACGAAAATTCAAACAAAACTAGATGCAAAAAAATCCATAGGTAACAGCTGTAATAAAAGCTTAGTACTCGAACTATTTTGTTGGCGGACTTACTCAGAATATATTCAGAATATTATCACATTGTTTATGAAACGAAATATATAAAGCTCAAAGTATTAGATTAGATTTAGGAAACTTAATCTGCCATTGAAATTATTTTTCTAAATGAAAATGAGTTTCTAAAGGTCAAATGTCACTGATCTTTAGAAACATTTATTCTTTAGGTCATGTAATGAAAAAAAAGGTAATTACAAAATGGTGATTAGTACAAAGATTATTAATAGTGATTAAAATGTTATGTATTCAAGATCCCGCGAGCAGTGGCGGCTCGTGTATAGGCACTGTGGACTGCAGCACCCCCAGGCCTATTTTCACTTGATATTATCTATATCATTTAATATAACGAGTCCTTTTTTCTTTAATTCTTTCTTTAAACTTGTACAATATATAATCCTTACGCTTAATGTCAGTAACCATTCCCTAGTTTATGAAAAAAGATACAAAAATCTTTGTATGCAACTGTGAAGCTTCACAGTTACAGCGGCGTGGGGTTTGACTGTTGTGCGCATGCGCACATAGGAAGCTACACTCGCGGCTGCAAGGAAGAGGCTGCACTGTCGCTGACGCAATGTCACCCTGGCGTGCTGTTCGAAGGCAGGGTTGCCAGATTGGGCTACAAGTAGCGAATTGGGCTACTTTTGAAAGCTCAGCGCTACTAATTTCGAATTTCGCTACTTGCGACTTTTCATGCTACTAATGAAAAGAAATTTAATGATTAATTCTATTAAGTTACATTATAAATGCATAAATAATAATAAAAAAAAACGCAACACACATACTTTTTCTAATAATTTCTTCAATATTTGCTTCAGGAATAGTACAAAAAATACATAAAATAAGAAGAACGGATATGTCTTCCTTCTTATTAAAAACAGAAATTTGAATAACAATCATGAAATGTTAATAAATTACAATGATAATATAATCGTAAACTTACATTATTTGACAATCCTCATTTAGAATCAAATGTTAATTTCCGTTATGCTGGGCGAACACGTACCAATATGCGGCAATATTGGTGGACAATATTGGTCATTTTTATTGGTACGAACCGTTTCCAGCAATAAAAATGAACAATATTGCCCAATATTGCCCATTGGCGATTGTCGGAAAAAAAAGGAACAATTTTAGTTGGCGAGAAATATTGCTGGTGAGCGAGCGAATCACATGAACGGATGAAATCACGTCATAATGGTGACGTAGAAGGAAGACGGGACTTTGAAAATCGGAAAATCACTCACTCACGCCGGCCATTTTGTTTGAGAAACAAGGCTTAAAATCATCAAAATGGGTCGGCCCAAAACAGATAATTCAAACAACAACATTTTGTCAATTGATAATGAAAGAATCTTAATTGATTTCTACAGAGGGACGGCGTTTAATACTATAGCAATTCTGTACGGCAACACGCTCTCTCTAGCTCTCCCTAGTGAGCAACGCCGCACATAGGGGTATTTGACTAATCTAGCGGGACAAAATTATTTATCGTTCTCAATCGTTTGGAAATTAATCGGTTACTCATTTTTTTATATCTATTTTGTATCTGCTTCAAATGCATTCAAGACAAGGGCGAATATAAAAAAGGGGGGGGGGTCAAGGCCCCCCCCCCCGAAATAATGAATATAAAGAAAAAAAAATAGGTAAAATCAAAAGCAAAGGGGAAAGAAAAACATAGTTCTTTTAAGTAAAATTTATTTAATAATTATACCTGTGAAATATATACACATTGAAAGAGTTCTTTTACTTAAAAAAATCCTTAATTATTTTTTGTTTTACGTTACTTTGGCGTTTTTCTGCAGCAATGTTTCGGCATTTTTTAAAGGATAACCAAGGATTGTTGGTGTCAAAACCATTCCCCGATTCCGGGTAGGGGTCATATGACTAGATGAACGAAGATTAATTTGGAAAAAAAAATCCTAGAAATATTTGATAGCTCGGTTAAACCGGAAACTCGGATAATGGGGGCTCGGATAATCGGGGTTTTACTGCATCTGTATTACAGTCTACTCTAAAGACGAAATTTTGCCTATGTAAACGAAATTTTTATTTCTGACTTCTGCCGCTTCTTCAGACAATTGACTTATTGGCAAAAGACATTCTCTATTATTACAGAACCATTTATTAAAATTTTCTGCATGGTAGGCGTTATATTATGCCTACCATACAATTCAACCTAAAGTTCAGCAGTCTCTCTAGTATATTTCTAAAATTTTTGTACATCTATTTTGTATCCGCTTGAAATGCATTCAAGACAAGGGCGAATATAAGGGGGGGGGGGCAAGGCCCCCCCCAAAAAAAATTACGAATGTAAAGAAAAACAATAAGTACCGTAATCTGAATTATTTTAATGAATCGTGCATTTATGCAATAATGAATTCAGCATTCAGGGCAAATTACCCAGCATATCAGGGGAAAACTGATATAAAGTATCATTACTTAACCTAACCTTGCATTAATCTTGCCCCCCCCCCCCCACACACACACA
>JAFIDM010010732.1:0-14029 GCA_023159025.1 Thereuonema tuberculata | reverse complement strand
GTCCTGGAGGAGCGGCGGGGCTGTTAGGAGAGAAACAGTTTTTTTTTCTTTCTACATATGCAAGACTATGTAATAGTCATATTCGGTTAATAGCAAGACTGTATTTCATCCTGTGGTGCGCATATCTCTGGATACTTTTGAGATATGTTATTCTTAATGTCTTGGATATCTGTCAGGCATTAAGAAAGGTCGCACGCCCCCCAAAGATAGCTCGGATACAGTGAGCAGCCATTGTTAGTAAGAAACGTTCGGGAAGTGAAAAAGAATGTGTTGTGCTTCATAGTCTTTAGGCTACGCGGATACTTTGACATGAACAGTTTAGTGAATTTTGTCGGAGCTATCCAATATTTTGTGCCAGTGTAACCAGGACAGAGCGTCGAACTGAGAGTATATTTTCTTTGGCGAATTAAGTGCGGGAGTGAACTTTCAGAGATACTGTATAGTCACAAAGTCTGTTTTATAAACAACTTTCAATCAGACTCTTCTTATAAAAGTGACACGAACTATTTGTGAGAATATATCTTAAGTTTATATTATTGTTAAATTGTATTGATAAGGTTATTGTGAATTACTGTTTTTAATTACCAACTTTTAAATAGTTTTTTTTTTTTTTTCGCAATTTGTAATCTGTTGGAATTACCGAATTTATCAACAAAGCTTTGTGTGTTATTATTATATAAATATATTATATTATATAATATATAAATATATATATTTTTTTTTATATTGATATGTAATTTCAATTGCATTGGTCTTGATTTGTTGTGTGCTGTTGTATAACATTAAGCTTATTTATAAATACATTTTGTTGTTTGTTATACCTGAGTTGTCTATCTTTTCTTTACTTCTCCTGTAGTATTATATTTATCTGGTTTTGGCTGTGGAATTTTCTTGGGCCCAGCGGTTCCATCAGCTAGGTTTTATTCTCATCACTTATCTTTATGGGTGTAGGCTACCGATTGCATTAAAAGAAATACTCTGTTTTGTATATCCTCTCTGAGATACAGGGTGATCCATAACAATAGCTGATAAACAATCATTCAAGGAAGAGTCATTGCCACCTGTCTATTTGGACTGTTGTGTATTTGAGAAGAGGTTCAAATTGACGCTCCTCTTGTTCTACCCAATAATGGATCGCCGGAGCATTGACTGCAGCACTCCTTCAAAAATGTCAGGTATTGTATGGATGGTTTCGACAATTCATTGACGCAATTCATCGACTATATCTACAGGTATGGCGTACATGAGGCCCCAATAGAAGAAGTCAGTCGGATTAAGATCCGGCGATCGTGGAGGCCACGGGACCGGGACCTCCACAATACTATAAAGACTGTAACGCCAGACACACTTTACTTAATGAAACTGTTTGTTTTCGTACCCTGTACCTATCATATTCTTCTGTATCATAAGTTCCGAAACAGCCTGTATAAACTGTTTTACTACAACAGCTACTACATCTGAATAAACTAAAAATCAATGAAATATCCGAGGAAAATTCATGAAGGAAGCAATAAATGACCGAGGGAATGACTGTCATGAAGATAACGAGACAAATAACCGAGAAGAAACTGAGGAATAATTTTAGTGGTACCAGGAGTTTCTGAAAGGAACTATAACCGTACAAGGCCAAAGCAACTGATAAATAGATTGATAGGATTCGTCAATACGAGGAAGTGATTGGGGTTCCTGGGCCTTCGCTTTGTGATGAACTGATGATCTACTTAAGAGATACAATTGACCATTTCATTCATTGAAATAAGGAACTATGACATTGATAAATTCGTAACGATGATTTTGGTCTATTTCTTCCTCCTTGTGTTGTCATGGAAAAATCAATCAATTGACCTGTTTTGACAGAAAAACTCATCTGTGGCTTCTAGAATTTTCGTTAGAACTAGTGAGACTGTGCTGCTGCGAATTCAGGTGCAAAATAAATTATATCAAAATAAAGTTTTAATAAAATAATATCAGAAGTTTGGTTTTTGATTAGTACCCATCGTTTTCTTTTTCATTTTACTTTCGTTTCAAAATTTCACATTTTTCATGGATTACAACTCAACGTCACAGGCGTTAAATATTGGACAATTGACAATCTTAGTTTATTGGTCTCAGTTCGAGATTCTTTCCAAGGCAAATTCGTGGGCCAAAGTAAAGAAGACTATTTTTTCTTGCTGTCCCTACAAGAAGTTCTACAGTTGAAATCAGTTACAAACCATTCTTGAAAACCAAAGGTTGAAAGATGCTCTGGAATTTCGATTTTGGAGATGATTATCTACAACAGTTCCATCTAATTTCATCTCAAGAGCTGTCTTCAGAAACCCTTGTCAAATCTGACATTGAGAGATTCTCAAACTTGCCACTGCCCCCCCCCCCCCTTACCAATGGCAGCCGAAAATGGAAGAAATGTAGGATTTTTGATCTAGATATAAAATTAATATCGAGATCCGAGAATTAGACTTCTTTTTAAACTCTTCTCCACAACCTATCACTTCAAACCTTTCCCTGTTGGAAGCACGTGATGATTACAAAATAAGTATTATATTCTGTTATATCGAATATTCGTCGATGCGTATGTTTTAGATTTTGACAAATTACACTCATGCGGAAATTTTGTATTTTAAATGAGCGGTTTCGGAGAATCTCATTTCCTCCAAAAAAACCCCCCCCCCCCCCCCCCGTCTACACTTTCAAGGACCCGAAAATAGAAAATTCGTCGAATACGTATCTTTTCGATACTGACAAAGAACATTCATGTGAAATTTCGTGTTTCCCACTAAAGAGGTTTGAGAGATGTGCGTACTCTTTAAGAAAGTTTGCCCCCTGTTTATACCCCCTTAGTCCGGATCCGGGTTTTCGTTATTCTTAATTTAAGAACATTAATTAAAATAAAAAGTTAAGAAGAATATTATTTATTTCAAAATAATAAAGGAAAAGAAAAGAAAATGCATTATCATAATAAACAAGGAAAGTAAAAACAGGAAAAAAAATTGCCACCAAGCGGATTTGAATCCGGTAACCATACCTCTTCTTGAAAATTATACAATAGTGAGAAGGGTTTAAATTAAGGGGAGGGGGAGATGTGTCCGGGTTTCAATTGTAGCCTGTTATTTCCTCAGGGTCCTAAAGAGTTATTCTGAAAAGTTTGGTCCAGATAGGTCAAAGGTCCTAGGAGTGTATAGCGAACAAACAAACCAACAAACATCCTCCTTTATATATGTTTATATAAGATTAAAAAAGTATCAGAATTTTTAAAAAAAACTGGAAGCAAATATGTAAATAATCAATTGACATAAATTTAGTAATTTTAAAAATAAAATTTCGATAATATCTTATCGCTAATCATGGTTTTAGAAGTGAGGCATTTCACGTACGGGGATTATAATCAGAATAAAGTAAATCTACTCATGAAAAAAGTAATAACCGAAAACCGATTTATATAAATTCTATAAATCTACAGAAATCTATAAAAATTTATAGGAAAAAAATCTATAAATCTATAAAAACCTATCTATCATGAAAAATGCTAAATATATCTCTATTAAGATATTTTATATAAGAATTGAAAAGTGCTATAAGAGTTGTTTGAACTCATGCGTGAAAAAAATTAGCGCGTGGAATGGAAAAGTTAGCCCCCCCTGGTTCTCTTCCAGAATGAAAGACAGTCAAAATTTCATTGTTAAAACAGTAGTTTGTAAACATTTTGTTTCGGTGCAATTTTATACTTCGTGAACTATGTCCTAATGAAATACATTCTGTTTTGTTATTAAATGTATGCAGTCGTATCAGAATAATAAGAACACCTTTCTAATAAAGGGAATAACCATCCTTGATTACAGCTGGTAAACAGCGTGGATGCAATGAGGCTCTGCAAGGTAGGCTAAGGCACACGTGACCATTCCAGTTACAACAGAACACTGAGGTCTCGAAGATTACGTGGTTGTGGATCCGCACTTGTTGATCCAAAGAGTCCCGTAAGTGCTCTATAGGGCTGAGGTCGGACGGCCAAGGTAATATGGATAGTTCACTGTCGTGCTCTCGGAAGCAGTTATGAACCACATGAGGAGCATTGTCCTGCTGGTTCACACCACCACCATCAAGGTAAAAGTGCAACATGAAGGGATGTACGTGGTCACTGATGATGGATAGGTAGCTATTGGCATTCATTGTTGCATCCAGTGACACCAGTAGTCCCAGATCATACAGTACCACGAAAACATCCCCCAGATATGAACAATGCCATCGCAGGCCTGTATTTGACCAATAAGCATGTCGGGGTGTCGGATATGTGCCTCACGGCATATCCGTCAGTTTTGTGAAGTAAAAACCGTGACTTTTAGGCAAAGGCTACCTTCTTCCACTCTTCTAATGTCCAATGACGGTATCCCTGTGCGAATAGGAGCCGTTGTTGCCGATGGTTAACATTGGCGCATTCTCATGGAGTCTACATGGGAGGCCCATGCGCAACAATATTCGCTCTATAGTTACGTCGGACACACACATCTGGATGCCCCAGTGTTCATTTGAGTCGTCAATTGATGCGCTGTCTTTACCAGTCGACGTTTTCCTCTGTGATCAATGGCCTTTTGGTTCTGATGATGGAGTAACTTAACGTGTCATTGCTCCAATCTTGATATACCTTTACTTCTGCAGAACGAGAAGAACTCACGAACTGCACTATTTCCGAGATACTTCCACTCTTATGATCATTGCTTTTTGCAAGTCCGTCAAGTCACTTCTTCTGCCCGTTGTGAACGCGTTACTCACTAAGGTCGATCTGTCCTCACCCGCCGCTTATATCCGTGTGCTCGACCGTGTCAGATGCACTCTGTCATGAGTCTTGGCGGCTTCACCCTGATTCCGGGGTGGTCATATTATTCTGATACGACTGTGTATTCTAAATTATTACATTAAACTATTGATGTTCTAAAATCATTGAAAAATCGATTGAGAGAAAGATAAAATTCCGACATATAATTGTACAAATGTGAAAATTTAAATACAATTGTCAAGGCGAACAAGAAGAAACTTTTAGTAATTTGAATCAAATTCATCATCAAACGAAATACATCTGTTCAGTGCCTGCTCGTACAGTGGTTGAATTACGTCAATGCTTTGCAGGCTTGATAAGTGTATTGAACTTCTATAAATCCAAATTTACACATAATTCCTTCCAAGTAAAATATACATCTTAAATATACTTTTAATTTTTATCATCTTCGTTTAGAATCCCATAAATTTTGCTCCTTTCGTAATAAAATTTTCACCTTTTAACCAAAGATAGAAGCAGAAGTGATCAGTGAACAAAACAACGAAAATATTTTCATCAGATTGTTGATAAAGTTGAAGAATTAAGATAAAAAAAAAAAAAAAAGTCTATGCTACGCTAAAGCCTCAAAAATCATGTTTAAATTCATTAAAAATGTGTAAGTCAAAATCAACTATCAACTTAAATAAATACATATTGAAGATCTGGAAATCGCTGGGTATTTATTTTAAAGAACTTCTCAATATTTGTACAATAATCGAAGTTTTATATATTTTCAGCAGTGACTTATCATTAGGTCATTGATTTTGTGTAATTATACTATTTCTCCTGGATACAAATTCTTTCAAAACCTGAATAGTTACAACAATTTGCCAATAATATGTCCAGTATATTCATACAAAATTTCAATCAATCTAAATCGGTTCAGGCGTCTCGGAGAAGTAGAATGGTTGTAATGGAAATGAACTAAGAATGGAATTCGCTTCCTCCAATATTATTTCATAATATTCCACAATATTGGTAATTGGTATTAATTCGTCTGTGAATTTGTTTCTATTTAAGTATTGTATCTCTACTTAAGTTTCTTTGTTTAAATCGTGGTTTTGAGATTTCAAATCACTGAAAGACTGCTGCTTTCGGCACTAATTCCGTGAGGATTTGCTAGAAGTCAAACGATTACGAAGTGATGGACACTATAGTTATTTTCTCTGCAGCAGATAAGATATATGATAGAGAAAGAATAATTTATCTCTCGAATTGCAATATTTTTATTTAATACAGAAACTTTTCGGAAAAGAATGTTTAGGCTTTTTCTTCTTCAAGGCATTATTACATTGAAGATTAAACAATTAGTTTCTCAACAAAATGAGAGACATGATATTAAACAACAGATTAATATTAGGTTTAGAATTTGGCCACTCAATAAACAACCTTTCCAGTTCTACCTCATAAAATTTAAAATCTTATTATTAAAAGCAATATCTAAATATGAGGATTTACGATTTCAATATTACAAACAAGATATGTTATTATTTAACACTCTAATAATCAAGATTTTTAAATTCTACTGTTTTACAAGAATTTAGATGTTTATTTATTAAACCAATATCTATAAATGTATTAACCTCTTATCAATTTCAACACCATCATACCTATTTAAATTATTTATTCTTGAATTTCTTATTAACAAACTTTCAATCAATTTCCTTGTGGTTTTCTTTTTCTAATTTCTAATATTTTTACTTTTATGTTTGATCTACGTGCATATTTGTAAAAAATTTTAATCTTCAATGTAAGAATGCCTTGAAGAAGGAAAAGCCTAAATATTCTTTTCCGAAAATTTTCTGTATTAAATAAAAACTATATGCTATTCGAGAGATAAATTATTCTTTTAATAAATATGAAGAGAGAGGAGGTAAGAAGAAAATATGAAAAGATATATGAAAGTTATTTTATAGTTTTCATCGTTGAATTGATTTGTCAGTATGTTACAACTTGACAATGACTACTAAACTTTGATGAAATTTGATATTCAGGAAAATTTCCAAAAAATTAACGAGTTATGTTAAGTTTAATAAATTTTCATTCAATATAATTGATGATATACAATGTATATGAGAGCAATCACCGTTCGATTGTAAAAGTGCAAAGAAAGTAATTACTCCAATATGAAGTACGTCCTTTCTTAACAATTGTTCTATGTTCATTTTTAGAACAAAAAAACAAGACTATTGATCATAAAAAAAACCTTTGAGTATTTCTGTAAATAACGAACACTGTCACAGCTAAATTAGAAAAGAAAGGAACTTAAACAAAAAAAATTAACGTTTACAATAATTTCAATTCGATAAACTTCCATTGCATTCTGTTCAGGGTATAGAAGCAATACATGTTCACTTCCCGAACGGACAATTTCAGATGTTTATGTCCTTGTCTTATTTCTTCCTTCTCATGTTTCACTTCTGGAAAATCCACTGGGATTCCCAGAATAAGAGAGAAGCCCTTCAAAAATCAACGAAGTTCCTCAGCACGGACACTCAAAACAACACAAAACAAAATCTACGACATAAATCAAAGAAATAAGTTACCCTTTTTTTTTTTGTTCGGGTTTTCCCAGAGGGAGCTCAACATAAATATTTTTGGAATAAACATATTTAACGTGCGGTTGTAATAATAATAATAAGGTAGTGGGCCATTAGCACACTGAGCATTAATAATAAAAACATATCAAAATGACATGTTTCGATGAGTCCCAACAAACGGCTGCCGTCATCTTTATATATAAAAATGAATGTATCTTACTTTCTTTCTTTCTTTGTCTGTCCTTTATACACTCTTAGGCCCTTTGACCTATCTGGACCAAACTTTGCAGAATTACACTTTAGGACCCTGCGGAAAAGATAGGCTACCTTAGAACCCGGACCCACCCCCCAAAAGGGGTTGAAAAGGGGTAAAAGCCCTGAAAAATCCAATATCCACCTGGTGGTTAAAATAAGAACTACACAAATATTGTGTAAAGTGAAAAATTCGCTCTCCTATGGGGGGCAGGGACACCACACTTGGGTGGGAGGAAGCCAACACAAAGGCTGAAGTGTCCCACCCCGACCGACATTTCCGTTAGGAAATGAATGCTTTAGGAATTCAGTTCTGGCCATTTTCAAAAATTTTCTTTAATTAAAAATTTTCTTTAATTATCATATCTGTTTTCAGTCATGACATTTGTTATCCGGATTGCTTTTTTTAATAAACCTTTACCTTATTTATTTATATTTTCTAATGTGAACTGAGCTTTCTTTGATTAGGGACCATTCCCAAAGCATTCATTTCCTAACGTTAAAACTACAACAAAATGTCATAAAACATTTTCGACTCAAAATGACCTTTGGAATCCGTATCTCTTTGCTGTCTACCGTTTCCGAAACACCCTGTATATTATAATGAATTCGAAGAAGAAGGTTTATTAGTAATTCTAAAGATAAAGTTAAATATAAAGAGGATTTAAAATTAATTGAACGGGTTAAAGAAATAATTTAGAATTACTCAATAGAAATTGGACTTTTATTGGTAATGAGGGGAGGTCAGTTGTATTTTTTTCAAATAATATATAATTCAAAAAAGATTTTACAGAATTTTTACAGATGTACAGAAAACGAAATGATTAGAATTTCAGAACTGAGTGATTTATTGGACAGAAAGTGAGCAGATCAGTATGGCATTGATCCATCTCTGGCCTGGACACAAGCTGTTACCTAATGTGGCATTTATTAATACAGTTGGTGGATGGGTCTATGGGATTTCTTGCCAAATGGCCTCCAATTGGCGGGATACTTCGTTGACATTCTGGGATGGTCCAGGCCAAGGACTCCCTATCACATCCTATTGTGCTCAATAGAAGAGAGATCTGGAAGTGTGTTGCAACCACAAATGGAGAAGCATGCCATTTGTGGTCGGACGTTACTTACTGAAAAATAAGCCTGGGATGCCACGAAAGGATCGGCAATACAACAGGTCGTAGAATTTCGGCAACGTGCCACTATGCCAAGGGGAACTACCAAGGGGTCCGGCTATCCAACGAAATGATACCCCAGACCTTAATTCCCTGTTATCGGGCCATGTGGTGTTTGACAGCAAGAGAAGTATCCTGAAGATATCTGGGCAATATCTAGACATATCTGCACTGGTCATCGGAGCTCAGTTCAAAATTGAACTCATCACTGATAGACAATTTCCCAATCAGCACAATTCCACATTGATCAGCACCACTGCAATCGCTCTTGACGGTATATACTGTTAAATGGTAGGTGGCCTAATGGGCACCGCAAGCATAGTTCTGCTCCCATAGTCTTCTACTAATGGTCACACATTGGATGGTTGATATTGACGAATCTGGTTCTGTAGCAGCTGCTCTGACAATCTCTCAATCGTCCCATTCTGTGTCGCCCTAGGCCATCCACTGTCCTCTTGTCACTGAAATCTGCTGTTCAAGACCCTTTCCTGCCAGCATTGTGTAATTGTTGCATCACTCAGACCCAAGTTATTCATCAGTTTGTCTATCCAGCCTCATGTAGTCCGATGGCAAGTCCTTTTTCAAACCCCATCATATGGTCGAGGCATTGTTACAGTCAAGGTAGGAAAACACAATCAAAATCCACTGTAAGTTTTGTTGCTGAAAGCAAGATTCGCTCTTTGTGTATATCATCATGATGCTCAGTTCCAATGCGCTATAGCTCCGGCTATTCATTCATTGGGTGCGAGTTTTTGATCATTTGAATATTCGGCTAAAAGGTTTTTGCATGGGAAGTTTCATTACTATCGGATTATTTTTTTGGGATGCGTCAATTTTTTGTCAAAGAATATAAATAGTTGGAATCAAACATTTGTACAAACGATAAAAAATAGTGAAAAGCAAAATTTAATGTCCATAATAATTCATAAAACAAGAAAAAATCACAACTGGACAGTAAAGATGCCTTCACACACTGAGCCAACATCAACGGGGATTCTGAACAGCTGTTTCATCCTTATTAGGAATAAAACCTAATACTATATAAGTAGAGAGCGAAAAAAATCACAACTGGACAGTAAATATGCCTTCACACACTGAGTCAACATTAACGGGAATCCTGAACAGCTGTTTCATCCTTATTAGGAATCATCAGCAGAATTGGGCAAGGACAAGGGATTAATACTGTGGATTTCACAGGATTATTTTTTATTTGATTTTTTTTCTTTTTATCTTGGCTGCCATTCCCGGGATCGATAATGCTTTTAGCTTAGCTTTCGCGCAGACTGAGCCAAACACCAAGGGTAAATTCTGCTGATGATTCCTAATAAGGATGAAACAGCTGTTTCCCGTTGATGTTGGCTCAATGTGCAAAGGCATATTTACTATCCAGTCGTGATTTTTTTCTTGATTAATAAAATCTAGTATTAAAGGATGTTTGATAAATAGAGAAGATTCAGAGGAAAGAAACTAGTGCAAAACTTAGGGACCAAAACTTTTCTGAAGGTTACACCCCCAAAATCATATGAGACAGCCTGTGGCGAGATACATAACTGGGGTTGTTCAGTAGAGAACTGAAGCATGTGCAAATTTTTGAATTGTTATGGCAGAGTTCATGTGGTAGCACAGAAATGGATAAAAGCAGCAGTTCAGCAGATATATGCCAGTTAACAACAAGTACAAGTGTTAAAGATATTCAATGGTTCATACAGTGCTACAGATGATGACAAGGCCAGTAGACAACATTTGGATGACTGGATCACATAATTGGAAAGCTTGAGAAACGGCAAAGTGTGAGGAATGTGTCGGAAGAGTTCGGTATCGCTCTTAGCATCGTACTGCGTCGTACTGCGTCTGTGGCCTTCAGACCACAGGTACAACTGTTTGAAGAACCAGTGGTGGTTGTCCACGCAGAACAACACCGAATGGTAACCGCTGTATACTTCTACAGGCCAAGAGACCCACATAGACATTGCATCCAGCAAACCACTGTATAGAAGCACAGGACGCAGGATATCGCAGTTTACTGAGGCCAGAAGACTGCACCAAGGTGGACTGTTTGTCCAATGACCAGTATGTCCTATTAGCACCTGCCTATCAGACACACAGTTTAAAGTGGTGCAACTAACATAAGAAATGGCCCAAAAGAAGTTTTCCTTTTCCCTTTCTCATTCGTTTTGGGTTTCTCATGCTCCAACTACGAATATTTTTACATCTCAGTAAAATGTACATTGCTATGGTTTCTAAATATTAGAATCTTTAGATGACCATTGAGGTTCCCAAGCATACCACAATCGATTCTTTTTGGAAATTAAGAATTTTTTATGGCAAGATCTGTTTTCCAGATACTTGTGATTTCCCTTGCCTTTGTTCAAAATGAATAATTGTTCAATTGCACCAAGTGTAATCTTGCTAAGAATAAGATTCAAGTAAGTAACTTCCGAGATGTTAAGAAATTTGAAGGAATTGATTTTTTTTAACAAAATCTTTTAAATTAGGAAAAGGGAAACTGATTTGGGATTAATTTAATGATTTAACTTTTCTAATATTGATTTCTCTACAAATGATAGAAACCCATGTTAAATCATCACTTATTAATTATTTCTTAAGTAATTTACTATCGAGAAACTATTCTGATTAGTTAACTTTAAATTTAAGAATAAGAACTTTCCCATTAACTAAATATCATGTAGGGGAAGGTGTTGTACCTTTGACCAGTTTTCACTAAATGAATTTTCTAATTTTTGTACTCAAGTAAATCCTTACCTGAATGGATACATGTGATCTTCACTCATCTTGCCATCAACTGCATGTGTTTTATTTATTATATTTTGAGTATAAGTATTTTATTTTTATTTTACAAAAAAACTATACCTTGTGGTCAAAGGTACAACTACGTGTTTTACCTTTGACCGGAGGGTATTGTTCCTTTGACCAGGTGGTAGTAGAAACTGACAGTTAAATACAAGTTATTTAATTAACATTTTTATTCAGAAATGTATACCATTTGGCAAATATATACAATTCCAAGTAGAATAATAAAACATGAAATAAATTTTAATGGCTTAAGTAGCCTACTCCTGCCCGTTTACTCTACATTATACAATGAAAAATCAATGTCTATCTCCAAAAGATAGACATTCTTTTAGTCGAGCTATGCCGCCAGCTGTGATTGGATTTGGTAGCCTGGCCACAATATCTTGTAGTTCTATGTCGTAGAGCTGGTTATCTTCTTGGATGAATTTCGCAATCTTCAGTAGTTTTTTCAAATATTAACTTTAAAATAATCATATGATGTTTCCTTTATTTGGGCAACAAAGTATTTCTTGGTTTTTTTTGTTGTTGTTGTTGTTGTCAGCTTGACAAGGACATAACTTTCTTCAACTAATTTTTTTTTTTCAACGTTTAATTCCTTCTCCAACTCATGGCATTCATCTGAAATATCGAAAACACTTTCCGCTGATGAATATTCAACATCAGACTCAAAGTTGTGGACAAACAATCAATTGTTTACTTTCTTTGGATAAGATTTGGTAAAAAAATAAAAATTTGGCAAAAAATATTTAAATTTCCATCTTACATAATGCTAAAATGATTGTAAGTAAAAACATTTACATATTATTAAGTAATGTTGTTCCTTTGACCTGGTCAGAGGAACAACACCTTGCTGCGGTCAAAGGTACAACATCAGTCGAACATACATTTTACACCATGCTACAATTTTTAGGTTAATCCAGTTATCCTAGAAGTCCTAACAATTAATCTATAGGCATATATGTATTACTCATTATTGTTAAAATAACAATCAAAAGAAAACAAACAATGTTATTAAAGAAACATTCACTTGCAAAATACTTACTTTTCAGTGATGGAATTGGAAAAATATTTTTCACTCTTTGCAAGATCTAACTGCTACTGAAGGTTTAAAGGCGCAAATAGTGGGAATGCATTAAACAGAAAAGCTTTTAAAGTATACTAATAGATGACAGCAATAGCAAGGGTGGTCAAAGGTACAATCGGTCAAAGGTACAACACCTTCTCCTATATTCTTTTAATTTTATTTTTGAGGTATTTTAAAATGAATTATTCAAATTTCACTAAACAGAGATCGCAACGTGTGAATCAATTAACAAGAATAAAAATTTGTAATGTTTGAAAATATTTAAATTATCTTAATTTAATTTAAGTCTTTTGTTGAAATGTGTGTAGAAAATTGCAGGAGAGTTGTGGAATATCGAGACTGCGAATTATCCTTTCGAGAAATTGGTGCTTGTGTTGGATGAAATGCAGCCATAGTAATGCGAATATCGATTCAGGTCAAGGAGGGACAAAGTCACAAACGTGAAGGATCCCAACGGCCCCGTCACACCACCGAAGAAGAGGACAGATATCTTGTGCGCAAAGATATTACAGAACTTAAAACCACATCACAAATCCTAGATCAAAAATTAGTATTGCACATAACCGCTCCCCACTCATACGGTTTGACATCATCTGCAGCATCAGGGAATTTATGTAAGGCACCTACTGTTTTAGCCATCTTTGACGTCGGTGTCTGCGGCTGCAGTGGTGCCTAGGACATCGTGCATGGAGGTACGAATGGCATTACATGTGTTTTTTTTCCGATGAATCCTGGTTCTGTCTGCAGCACCATGATGGTCGCATCCGTGTCTGGCGGCACTGCGGCGAAAGACTGAGTGAGTCCAGCATTATGCGCAGCCATACCGGTCCAACACCTGGAGTTATGGTATAGGGTGCCATTGGATTCTAGTTTGACATGTTGTTGGAGCCTGTTGTTGTCCCTTATTTTATACGACAGCTCGTGTCACACAACATCCAACAATTCCTGAAACATGGCCACCATCTTCAACTTCTTCCATGGCCTGCACATTCACCAGATCTGTTGCTATTGAACATGTCTGGTCCATGATCACACAATGAGTGGCACATCACAGACCACCCACGGCTACAGAAGATGAACTTTGGCACCATGTTGAAGTGCAAGGGCTGATATATCCCAAATGCACATCCAACATCCCTTCCTGTCTATACCAGGTCATGAAGCAAACTTATTGGCACCCATGATGGCTACACAAGATACTGATTTATTTACATTCCGCAAGTTGCACCAAGCTGTAATTAAAATCATTTCACCCTTTTACCATAAGTTACCTGTAAAATAAATATGGCTTTGATAGCTCTTGTCTTTAGTAGTGTTGCACTTTTAATGGCCAGCAGTATATATATATATAAATACAGGG
>JAFIDM010010731.1:0-14029 GCA_023159025.1 Thereuonema tuberculata | reverse complement strand
GAGTGTCAGTAAAAGATCGAATCAGAAACGAATCCATTCGAGACAGTTGTGATCATCAGGCAACCATTCAAGAACAAATCCGGAAGAGAAGGTTACAGTGGTTTGTTTGTCGTAGGAACAATGCCCGACTTCCAAACAAAGCTTTATGGAAAACCCAGAGAAGTGCCCAAAAGAAAACTTGGATTGGAATCATCAAGGAAGACTTGAAGAGCCTTCACATATCAATAGACGAAGCCAAAGTCCTCGCCGCAAACCGCCTTGATTGGAGGAAGATCATTTGCAAAGTTCAATGTTCAAAGGCACCCACAGCAGCGTACTGGTTGAGAGGAAAACCCCCACCACCCGCCAGCTAGGGATGATGATGATGATGATCCGAAAGAAGTGCGGCAACAGTCGACTGTGTCCGCAAACTGTTATAGATACGGTCCAATAAAAATATAGATTTTATAGTAGATACTCTAAACTAAAGTGTGTCATATCCAAATTTCAAGTCGATCGGGTCAGTAGTTGTCGAGCAAAAAACTCCCAAATTTGCGAAAACAAACATTTCTGCCTGTTCGCATTTTTCCGGATAGGCAGAAAAAAAAATATTCCTACGGTGTATTTATTTCTTCCCTATTGTTTCCTCTGAACACGACGGTGAAGCCCGTTTGCCGATCCGACCTTCCGTTCGGGTGTTGTTAGGGTGAGAACAGACGGACGATCGAACATACAGGACAAACACAATAGCTCCCAAATGGATCGCTAATGAGACTCCGCAAAACCAGTTACATATTGGTTTTATTTTATATTACTTTTTTTTTTTTTAAGGTTTCTGTCATCATATTATAATATTCATTAAATCGTTTAATTATTTATTTAGCATTCCATATCAAACTTAACATTTCCATTGTTATTCAATGGAGGGAAAATCGTAAGAGAGAGGAAAAATAAAATTTTATGTCTAAAATTACAACCACAAGAAAAAAAGGATATTATTGAGTTCCCATTACGATATATGAACGATA
Organism: Thereuonema tuberculata; assembly: GCA_023159025.1. Classification (NCBI taxonomy): domain Eukaryota; kingdom Metazoa; phylum Arthropoda; class Chilopoda; order Scutigeromorpha; family Scutigeridae; genus Thereuonema; species Thereuonema tuberculata. Next base: position 13,022 of record JAFIDM010010731.1, on the reverse strand, counting down.
TGATGGAATCTCGAGAACGGGAATCCATTGTTTTTTTTTTTTTTTTTTTTTTTTAAGGAGGGGATTCTTTTTTTTTAAACAAAGTTTTGGTAGTAGGACACCAAATACTAATCAAACAATGCTGTGATGAAAAAAATAAATGCTTTTTATTGACAATTTCCACGAAATTATTCGGCTTTGGTACTAAAAAGGACATCAGTTTGTATCGGAAAGCCAACGGATTTGAGTGTAAAGGAACTGAAATTAGAATTTCATTAATCTGGACCTGAAATTAAAAATGATCCTAAAACAAAGATTTAGTCAAATGTCCACTTTGCGTTTGGGTTTTGATTGGTTGTAATTTAATTCGATTTACCCAACTTGAAGTGAGTATTAGCAGCTTAAATCAATTTTTCAGTGAATTGAAAAGGTACTAGTGAAAGTTACCTTTACAAATTGGAAGAACTTTCTTTAATGCACTTCTGTGTTAACTTCTCTTTGAAAACAATTGATCTTCAGTATTTTTGAAAAACTACGTCAATAACTCTGACACTTTTAAGGTCTTGAATTTACAAAAGGAAATTCGCCAACAGAATTTCGTTACCACTGAGAGCAAACTTTTTGATCCGTGTAAACAGGAGAGCGCGATAGCATCTGGGCAGAGAAGGAAACTGTTTTATCTTCAAAGGCAAATGGAAAACAAAGACCGATCCCTGGTGGGCCATAGCCAACCGCATGGAAATCAAATTTTGGTAATGCAAATTCAATCAACGGAGGGTGACGTAATAAAGATGACGTCAATGCAATGACATCACCCCACAAACTGTCAGCGGCGGAGTGAATGTATTTTCAACAATAAAATCAATACAAAACACTTAGTTTTTAAAATAGGATACGTTATCAACAGAAGGTATCATTTACATAGATTGTTTAAATATTTATCTACATAGTGGCTGTAATTTTTTTTTAAAGCTCGAACACAAATGAAGTGTTCTGAAAATCACATCAAATAAGGTTATCACAAATAATTTCAAAAATATCCTAAAAATATCGGTAATCTAATCAAAATAAAGGCTACACAATTCTCTTATCATTCTTTCTTCATTATCTTCCAAATTTTAAATTATTTCAATATGTTGTAAGTATTAGATCTATACATCTAGATCCCCGTGGTTGGTGTTTTTGCTTCCCTGTCTGATTATAGATTCTTTACAAGATTTCTGATATTTGTTTGTAAATTTACAAAATTTTTATCTTTTTGTTTTTATGGTCTGACGAATGACAACAAACGATTGGCACCTAGCGGCCAAATCAGAAACTATCTGCTAATGGTAGAACGTTTATGACAAGCGAAAATATTTCTTCTGAAACACTATCATAGCAATTATGTTTAGGCTACATTAAAACATAAGAGTCGATTGATAGGATGAATATTTGTCTCTTTTTCAATTTTCAATTTGAAAAAAAAAAAAAAAACCTAAACAAAAGTTCAGATTAGAAAAAACAATACTAAGGGGCTTCCCAATTTCTAATGGATTGACCATTCCAGGTATCCCAGCGACATTTTCTGTTAATAAATTAAACTGTTGTAATATAAACTATTCGTGAATGAATGTAAATTATTATTCTAATTCGTTATATTTTGGACATTATTATTATATTTAGCTATAAACTATATATTATTTAAAAATATTTAATTTTATTTATTAAATGATTTATTTTATTCATAATTTGAATAACTTCTGTTATTTGACCTTCCAGGCGTGATTAAGGGTTAAGACCATTTCCTTATAAGGCAAAATTTCTTTGGTGAAAAAATTATAATAAAACACTAATAAAAATATTGAAAAAATAAACTAAATAAATAAATAAAACCTCCTAAATTATCAAAGCAAAAATGTCCAATTATTAAAGCTAAAGAAAATGGCTTAAGATACGGAAGAATCTTTCTTGAAGCATTTCGAAACGAATAAGTAAACCGATGGGAAACAAGACAAAAAATTAGTTTAGTTACTACATTTATAAAATATTGTCCGGCTTAGATTATTATTAGACTTGATAACAATCACACGGTCGTAAGCTCGTCCTCTATTAGGTCGCAACAAGCAAGAATAGTGCTACAAAAAACAAAAATCACTATCACGTGATCTAGCAGAAAAATGGAATGGGATCAAAGTCATTGTAAGCCACGTGACAATGATCACAGAAATCAGAGATAGTTTCTAGACGGTGACAAAACATCTTTACAACATTGTTACATTGACGTACTGCAACAGACTATTGAATAACTACTAACTGTGGCAAATTAGAATCAAAGAATGTTGGCAAGCGACTCATTGTAGCGATTAAATGAGAACAGAAAAAAATGTGAAATGCACGTGTTAAAAAAAAAAAGATCGCGAATGAAAGAGAAATTGAGTATATACTGAATATATAATATATTGTATGTATTGTCCCAAATGCTCCATTATGTAAGAGGTGACAGGAAGCCAGATTCATATCGTTTGGGTTTTTATTTTGTAAAGGCTGCGTAGTTTTCTTTTTCTTTTTTTACTGCAATGGACTACTTGAGGTTTACGCCTCTGCCGACGTCATCTACGACGTGTTAAGCACATGCTGGGAGATCCTGTGGGATAAACAAACAGAAAGCCCAAAGGGCGAGTATATAACTTTTGGTGAATTACTTCAAAAATCGTCGATTTTTGATATTTCAAGACCGAATGGTTCAGTTCTGTGCAGTTCCTTATTTAATTGTAATAATTCTGTAAAAACGCTTGGAATATCCTTCTTTAATATAATATTTCCTCTATATCTACACGGGTTAAAACGAACACAATGCTTTGTTTACCCCACAAGCCAAGCAATAGCCTGGTGGGATATTTTATAACTACGAAGCCCCGCCTATTCTCAAGTGGTCCATTAACAGGACGACAAATAAAGTAACAAGACGTGCTGCCATCTAGTGGTAAAACGAGAAGTTAATTCAGTAATCTTTATTATATATCTCATAAATTAAAAAAAAAATCAGTATACAGGTTAATTCTCCAGATTCCTACGATTTCCTCTAAACTCAAAATTAAATGAGCGGAAAAAAATATTAGTTTGATAGCATTTTTTTTTTAAATTCATCAAAAACTGCAATGTATTATATTAATATTTATATTATTTTAAATTATCTTATTAGTTTTATTTATAGTACAACCTTTGAATTTTAGATGTTATATCGATTGTAATTTAAGCAAAATCTATTTTCTTATTAAACTAACATCACTGCCATACAATACACAAATAGATATAGTTAATGCAGTGATTCTCAAAGGGTGGATCGCGAGAAAAAAAACAACAAACAGTATTTTTATTAAAACGGGAAAAATAAGAGGAAATATAAAACTGGTATTGAATATTTTCAACCACCTTATTTAATAACGCTAGAGGAACAAGCAAATTGTAAGTAATACAACTGCAATGCTTACAATTAATGAGTCAATGATTACATGATTTTATAATTCAATGCGAAGATGTGATACATATTCAAATATAACCAGGCCATCCCCCTGTCTCCCCCCTGGTAACTATGAGATAATCCAAGAAGAATCGATTCCAAGCGGTTATAGCAAAAAGTGATATTTTATTCCTTTCTGAATGAACTCATTATTTGATAGCGCGAACAAATAGAATAACAGTAGGATTGAATTTTGGGAGAACAGCAGTAATCCAACGGTTAGCGTTCCTGACTGAGTGTTCGTTCCTGACGAATTCCATACAAGACGAAAAAAAAAAGGAAATTTTATAATCAAGACTTTCTCAGCAAGGGAAACTAATAATAATTAACAACTGCGCCGGACAGACAGAGAAATTAAAAAAATTTAGTATTATAGATTTATGTGCAAATTTTGATAGTATTTTTCTTAGGATTCTATTGCACGAAGCAAAGCAACGAAAAACTTTGAAGTGTCTTCCGATATTAGGAACAACGTGTAGTGTGCAACCGGAAGTGTGCCGTGAAGCAAAACAGATTGATAAGACCTGGTCTAATGTATATATACCTAAGGTACTGTACTGTTATTGTTATAATACTGAAATAATTACAATCTTTTCTATTTTATTTTAATAACAATGTTTAACATAGTCAGGGATAAAAATAAAATATAAAGGTTTTGTTTTAAACAAATATAACAATGTAGATGCTTTTTTTTTTAGTTGTATTATTTTCTTAAGAAGCCGATGATAAGAAAACCAAAGTTTTAACAACAAATTTGGGTAATTTTCTCAGCCCAAAAATAAAATAAATAAATAAATAAATCGCTTTGACGGAATGGAAAGGTTACTCTCGTTCCAGTCCTAAGGAACACTGTAGTAAATTATTTTTTTTTCCCTTTACTTTCTTTTTCTTTCTTTCTTCGCTTAACGTTAAGTAATTTGTCCTTTAATCATTGGGGATTGGAAATTGAAAGCCGAAGCTTTAATTTACGGTTAAGAAATTGGATAAAAAAGCGGGAGCGGGAAAAAAAAAACGTTTCGCTCGCAAATGACCTGCCTCACGATGAACTGTTTTTTTTTTCTTTTACCACAATCGACGAAACTAAAGGAGAATTAACGCTACAGACACTGAATTCTGCTACAGAAATAAAGAAAAGAAAAACATAAAACCACCTAGTTTGTTATTTTAAGCAAATTTTAAAATATCTTCTATAATCATAGCAGTGGGGTTTACTTAATATTTTATACATTAACAGCTTCTTTACCTTTGTTAATTTGTTTAATATATTATTATGAAGAGTTAGGAAGTTTATCGTTTATGGTTTTAACTAATACAAAAATAAATATTAGAATAATTATTTATATTTTTTCTATTATAGCATTTCTTGTAAAAATGCCTCTTTATTTGGTTCATTTATGGTTACCCAAAGCTCATGTTGAAGCTCCAATTGCAGGTTCAATGGTTTTAGCAGGAATTTTGCTAAAAATAGGAGGGTATGGCTTACTTCGAATAAATCAAATTATCTTAAGAAAATTTATTAGAACAAGATGAATCTTTATTGGTCTAAGTTTAGTAGGGGGGATTTATGTAAGATTGATGTGTTTACGACAATGGGATATTAAGTCTTTAATTGCTTATTCTTCTGTTGCTCATATAGGAATAGTGTTAGGAGGAATTATAACATGTTCAGTTTGGGGATTCGTAGGTAGATTGATTATAATAGTAGCCCATGGGTTATGTTCATCTGGAATGTTTTGTCTTTCAAATATTATTTACGAGCGATTAGAAAGACGAAGCTTAATTGTAAGTAAGGGACTAATAACTATTTTTCCTAATTTATCTTTGTGATTTTTTTTGTTATGCGTGAGAAATATAGCTGCACCTCCAAGTATAAATTTGTTAGGAGAAATTTGTTTATTAAGAAGAATAATTTTTTGATGTAAAATAACTTTTTGAGGATTAATTTTTTTATCTTTTTTTAGTGCTGCATATAGATTATATCTTTTTTTATTAACTCAGCATGGTAAGGTTATAGTATTTTATGGATTTAAGGGAATTAAAATTCGTGAATATTTATTACTATTTCTTCATTGGATACCTTTAAATATTTTAGTCTTAAAAATTGATTTTATTTTATGGTGCTTAAATAGTTTAAAAAAAATTTCAATTTGTGGAATTGAAGATGTTGGATAACTTTAAGCATTAATAGACAATAAATTGTAAGTTCTTCATTAACAATGAAGCGTCCACATGACTCCTATTAAAAGATTTTCATTCTAAAGCTCCTTTTACTCACTCATAATATAAACCTAAAATTAAAACAATGATAAAAATAGATGAGGTAAGAAAAGTAGAGATTGATTGGGAAAAGGATAAAATAATAGGTAAAGGAAGAAGAAGTGTAATTTCAACATCAAAAATTAGGAAAATGATAGCAATAAGAAAAAATCGTAAAGAGAAAGGCATACGTGCGGAGTTTTTAGGATCAAATCCGCATTCAAATGGTGAAGATTTTTCTCGGTCTGAGAAAGTTTTTTTTTGATAAAATTACTGCTGCAAATATAACTACTGAGGATAAGATTGAAATAAAGATTATATTTATGAGTATTATGATAATAGATAAGATGGCTGATAAAGGCGGTAAATTGTAAATTTATTTATGAAGATATTCTCTTGTCAGGCTTTATAGTTTATTTAAAATATTTGACTGCAATTCAAAAGAAATTTAGGTTAAGGCTTACAGAAAGAAGGAGAACCTATCAATGGGGTACGAACACAGTAGCTTAAATAGCTTATCTTTCTAATAGGAGTGATAAATGCTTTTTTATTATTTATTTCTTATTTATTTTTGGTTGTATGTGTTTTAGTAGGGGTAGCTTTTTTAACTTTGTTAGAACGGGTAGCTCTGGGTTATATTCAAATTCGTAAGGGACCTAATGTGTTAGGAGATTTACAGCCTTTTTCAGATGCTATTAAGTTATTTACTAAAGAAATTATTAATCCAATTATGGCAAACCATATACTTTATTATATTTGTCCAATTATAAGCTTAACATTAGCTATATTTTTATGAATAATTTTACCTATCTTTAGATTAATTTTAGATATGAGATTGGCTTTGTTATTTTTTATATGTGTTAGAAGAATGAGTGTTTATAGTGTAATAGGTGCAGGTTGATCTTCTAATTCTAAATATGCTTTATTAGGAAGAATTCGAGCTGCTGCTCAAACTGTATCATATGAGGTAAGAATAGCTTTAATTTTGTTGTGTGTAGTAATTTTAACTGAAAGATTTAATTTAATTGATTATATTCAGAGTTATTCTTGATTTTTATTTATTTCGTTTCCTTTAATAATAATATGACTAATTACTATATTAGCTGAAACTAACCGAACACCTTTTGATTTGGCAGAAGCAGAATCAGAGTTAGTTTCTGGATTTAATATTGAGTATAGAAGTGGAGGTTTTGCTTTAATTTTTATGGCAGAATATGGTAATATTTTATTAATAAGAATAATAATAGCTGTATTATTTTTTGGAGGGAATTATGAGAGTATTATATTTCTAATAATTGTATGTTTTTTCTCTTTTGTTTTTATTTGAGTACGTGGTATACTTCCACGTATACGATACGATAAATTAATAAATTTAGCTTGAAAAAAGCTTCTTCCCGTATCTTTGAATTATTTTCTTATATTTTTAGGATTAAAAATTATTATTGATGTTTTCTGTAATTATTAAAAGAATTGAACTTTTATAAGATACTTTCAAAGTATCTGCTTTCCTTAAGCAAAATAATTATTTTATAGAACGAAGCGGTCCTTCATTGAATTTAGTAATTTTAACTACAGCAAATAAAGTAATAAGGAGGTATAAAATTAGGAGGAGTGTTAAGAGATAATTTTGGATATAAAATTTATTAATAATAAGATTAATATCAATATTCTGAGGTACAATAGAATAGGAAAATAGATTTTTGTTATTGTATAATAGGAGCAAAGAGGCTAAAAAGGGAATTGTAAAAATTTTTAAAATTTTAAATAGTCTTGTCTTTAAAAAAATTTCACTGGAACTTTACAAAAATTACTTATGACGAGAGAATATATCTGTAAATCGAATTATAAAACATATTTTCAAGATAACATGAAAGAAAAAGATGTTGTGTTCTCGAATCAAACAACAAGAAGGTGAACAAGACACTTATTTTCTAGTTCAATTATTACATTCTTAGTGGTTCAGGATCGTTATTTCTTGCTACTACAGTAAAACCCCGGTTAACCGAACTAAAGGGGGGGGGGATTAGCCGGATAACAATTTTTTCGGTTAAGCCATGAATATCTAATGCAGCTACAATATTTTGTATTTTAATTTCAGTACGTATTTTTGAAAGGTTTTGATGGTCAAACGAATTCAAAAATCTCTTTGTATAATACACTACATTTTAACTTATGTTCTTTATTAAAGTTAAAATTACATTTTTAGGATTACAGTAGGCTACATCAATTTACAATATTCTGTATTTAATAGTTTGTAGCATATGAATTACTCATTTGAAAAACTCAGTAATTTTTGTTTGTTTCTTGCTTCCCTCCCGAATTATTTCCGTACATAACAGTATTGTTGTTTGGATTTTCGATTTTCGGAGGCGTTTCGGATAACCCGGGTTTCGGTTGACCCGAGTTCGGTTAACCGGGGTTTTACTGTATTTCTAAATTGTTTTCGAGAAACGGGAAATGCCAAGATCTGCTGCGCAAATGGTTTGTCCTCGAAACTTCAACGCATGCGCAGACATATAGACGTCTGCAAAGCAATGTATGTTAAGTCATTAAGAAATTTATCCCAGGAAACCGATGTTTCAATAAGACCCATTCCTTCAGCTAATAGTTTTCCCCTCAATAAAACCAAGCTTATTCAAGAACTGGATAGTTACGCCATTGATTACACTGGTAGTTTGTATTGAATAAACAACCTTCAAAAAATTGTATCAAGTTCAGTGATTTCACCTTAATGGCAATGTCAGTGGATATAATATCATATTTATTCATCGAAACCCACACTGGAGGGCTCTACGTAATTTGATCCACAAAATAAGAGTAGCTCTTCGAGGGGATTACGTTAATTAACATCCCTTCCTTCTTCCGCAATATACAATAATAAGCATATCACATTTCAAGAAGAAAAACCTGGTTCAAAAGTATTTTAAAGGGTTGATTCAAATTCACCACATAACCGCACACGCACGGATATGATTAATTTATAAGCCTATCTTCACTAATAAAATTAATGAAAATAAAAAAAATTAAATGAAATAATTTGATGTACAAAGGAAATGTTACAGTGTTCACTGGCCAAAGGAGAATGGGCAGATCTGCCCCACCACTGTATAGCGATAAGATATATACGTAAGGAAAGATCTCCATCAATAGAACATTTTTTATTATTACGACTTGTCTCAATTATTATTAGTCCTTTCGGAGTTATATACGTCTAGATATGATTTATCTAGTTGACATCTTAATTCCTGGATGTATTAATTAATTATCTTTTAATAATTATTTTCAGTAACAGTAAATTTTATTTTCATTTATTACATATAAATAATTATTATTTACTTGAAATAAATGATAATATTAATTATTACGTATAATAATTATTAAAAGTTAATTAAATAATAAATTCGAGAATTACGATGTCGAGTAGATAGTCACATCTAGAATTATATAATTCCGAACGGACTAATAATTGAGACGAGTCGTAAAAAATAAAAAATGTTCTATTTAAGGAGATCTTTCTATAGGTAAATATCTTATTACTATTCAGGGGTGGGGCAACTTGCCATACATTTGTGTCCATTGTCCTTTCACCAAAATTCATACAATGATTGAGATTTATAATCTCTATTTTCATTTTAAATTTTGTTGTGGCAATTTGTTTTTAAAATCGGGAAAAAGGTTAATTAATGGCTAGATTCTAATTAAATTAAAAGTTTTTAAAAAAAAACATAAAATATCACATGGGTAAGAGGTTTCAAATAAACTTTAAAAAAGATGAGATGGTAAAAAATGTGAATAATTTAAAAGTAATGAAATGAGAGTGTTGCATTTGAAGAGACAGATTAAAACACTGAAGGTAATATTGATTCAACTAAACTAGGATTAAAAGGAGTGGGCTGGCGTGCTTAAAAAAATTAAAATAGCATAAAACTTTCAGTAATACTGTTTCGGAAGTAAAACTGTTTCGAAATTCCCCAAATTTAATATTTGAAACACACACGCACTGCGGCTTTTGTTGTATTCTAGAATTCTCTGTGGCTGCATTTGAGCGTTTTGTATTCATATCTTCGAAAATTCCAGGAAGAAAAAATATTCCGAATACTGATCCATTATTAATAGTTATCTGTCAGCTATCTTTAATGGTAGAAGCCATAGAGCAGGTGGGGGTGTAGTAAAATGCAGCTCCACCCTTTAATTCCCCTGCAGAAACAGGGGGTAACACTACATCAAAGAACCAGTCAAGATAAAGTAGAAAATGCCCAGCGTTAGAAGTATTTGTAATAAATAAAACAATGTAACGTGCGGATAAGAATACAAACAAACAATGATGACCAATTACGCACTCTTTAAACATGAGAAAATTAAAAATAAAGCATTGACGTTAGGAATCCAGGAATATACACACCAATATAAAAAAGAATAAACTTTATAAACATAATAGGAGTGACATGTTTCGAAGAAAATACATCATCGTCATCAGACAAGAAATACAAGCAAAACAGGCCTTTAACAGACATCAGAATACAAAATTACATCGTATAATAATCTGATGACGAAGATGTAATTTCTTCGAAACATGTCACTCCTATTATGTTTATAAAGTTTATTCTTTTTATATTGGTATGTACGGTCATGGATTCCTAATTATTATTGTTTTATACACACAATGAATCCTAATAGAGCATTGACTTGTTTCAGGAACCCGTTTAAATGGTAACTATCTTCAAGAACTGACTATTTTCAGATTCTGAAGATAGTTACCGTTTTAATGGGTATCTGAAACATGTCAATGCTTTATTTTTAATTTTTTCAAGTTTAAAAGTGCGTTATTGGTCTTCATTGTATATTTTTAATAATATCTATTATAATTTTTACTGTAATAAAAATATTATCAAATAATACTTTTGACATCAAAGTATAAAGAGGGAATAAATGCTTCAATGTAACTACAGTCTTCAGCGTGTTACCTCTGATGCAGAAGAAGAAAAAACTACAGGCCATGAAGGACCTTGGGTGCGCAGGAGGTTTAGACTCCGAAATTCTCGAACAACAGGCCAGCATTTAACATCCGAGTAAGAAACCCGGCACTCGTTTGACAGAGGGCTGGGTGAACCTAACGGTCGGTTTAGAGGAGAAATCGCCGACCATCGCCGAGAATTGAACCCAGGCTCCTCCCGTTCGACATCCGGCGCCTGAACTACTGGATTCCCGGACTCACACAGCTGATACATGAAAATCATAATTTATCAGGTAAATATGTTTCTAAACAACAAAAAAGAAGAATCTCTTTGTTTGTATAAATAAAAACTTAAATATAAAAAATAATTTACTATCTGAGTGGAGTAAGACACTAAGCACACCTGAAAGAACAGTGAAAAGAAAACCTAAAGCTTCGTGTTACAGAAAAATACTCAAAATAATAGGATTAGATTAATAAAATAATGAATGAAGTTTCAGAAAAAAAGGACACAATTAGAAATTTATGGAATATTCTAAGAATTGATAAAAATTAAAGTAATTGGACATAATTTACAGCACGAAGGATTGGTAAGGGATGTAAATAGGATAGAAAGATAAAGGAAAGAAGAACGATCAGAATACATTAAAACAAACTACATAGGGTCTTTTGTTGTAGATGCTATTAAAGCAATGAAAACCGATGAAAACCAACCTTCAGGCTGACATTTAAGTCAGCCTTGAATAAAAGACATTTTAAAAGCTTAAACTATCAAATGCGCTGTGATTTTTGAGATAAGATGTGTATAAATCACTCAAGTGTGGCGACATGAATATGTTAATTTTGATTAATGTCCTGTTTTCTGTAAGAATTTCGAAAAAGCTAAAACGATTAGATGGATTTGAAAAAAGAAAAATTGTATTTGCCTGTCCTCTGCATGATTACAATTCTTCCCTATTTACTAAAATCGGTGAAAGTAAGATGTAAACAGTCCAAAGATGAACTATGGGTGAAGATAAGAACGTATTATATGGAAACTAACCCTACTTTTTTTTTGCTTTTCTTTTTTTTTTGTATTTAACTCATGTATTGGGGTATCGGAATTGAACGCCAAAGTATTTAAGCAGATTTGCTCCCCTACAGTATAAGAAGTTCATCGTTGAAAAAACGGTAGTTAATCGTCAATTATGGCTGCCAACTTTTTACCGTTAATGTTACGGGGACCGTAAAATTTTTAAAAAACGGTCACCGTATTTTTAACAGTGGATTACTGTAATTTGTACATTCACCGGCAAACAATGATGATTTGCTATTTTCGAATTTTCCGCGTTAAAGTGCATGCGTAAGCACAAGTATTCCTTTGATGAACTGTCATCTGACCCAAATAACGGTTAATTCCTATTAAATCCAATCTACAGCCGGATACTGTTATTTTCACGGTAGATGACCGTTAAAATCACGGTAAATTCTTACAGTGTAACTCCTGGTCTGATATGTAGCAAATTCTATAGGTGCTTTCCTAAGAACCTGAGTGTAGGAGTAAATAACTTTTGGCTCACCTGAATCGTAGACGGACGAATAGTTTTGGCCTTTAGCTCCTTGCCGAATAGTCCGATATATTAAATGGTCGTATCTTTCTTTTTTAGAAGATTTAAATTCTAATAAGGAAGATTTGGGTACATAAAAATACCAATAGCTACTGAGCTACCGGTACGTGATGTAAGCAAGGTACTAGAAGCCCAGTTATACTATTTGAACCAACATACAAATAAATAAATAAATAAATAAATAAATAAATAAGAACAAAATAAACAACAACAAAAAAAAACCACTAACTCCATCATCGAGTGGGAACGGGCAGTCAGAGGGATCAGTTTTGAACATTTTTTTTTTCTTTTGGGGGTGGGGGAGGGGGCGCTTAGAGATCAAATTAATCGTGCTTGTGTTTTCACTTGGGAAAATATTCTTTCGTACCAAATTTTCAAATAAATAAATAAATTAATTAATTAATAAAATCCGTTAAGACGTTTTAGCGTGATGCGCTCAGTAACAGACAAAAGAAAAATGTTCAAGATAGTAAGATTGCGCATGCTCAGTCAAACAGTGCCGCAGAAGCTTTGATAGTTTATAAGAAAAATTAAAAAAAATAAAAATAAGCAGGAATCTTTCTTATAAGCATCTAAACCTTAAATTAAAATTTCAGGTTTATTGGATAAATAGTTTTTGAGTATCTTGGTCACAGACGGACGGACACGTGTTAAATGTATGTAACAGCTTGTGGCATCTAATGTAATGTGGTATCTAACACATTAACTACAAATTTATAGTAGA
>JAFIDM010010730.1:0-14029 GCA_023159025.1 Thereuonema tuberculata | reverse complement strand
TCATGTTTTCACAAATTACAGAATGTTAAATTCATTTAATGAAGTCCTAAACTGTACAAAGTCAGTTACAGAAAAGGTAACATTCCACAGAAAAATCATGAAAAATTATGACAAATTATTATATATTATGTTTATATAATACATTATTTTATGAGCAAAAATTATATTAGCAGTTGTCGTTTAGAGGGTCCTGGATGAGGTTCGTCGAAACTGCAATGCCATCTGCAGAATACGAGCGTTTCACCACCCGAGGATGTTATATCAGTCATAGGAGTGAGAAATTGTGTTGTGGCGATTGAACAAACTCGAATGAAGTCAATGAAGACAAGTGGTCGTCTCACTCATGGCCGTGGAGTAACTGCAGGCGTTGTGACAAGATTGACACAAGGGATGACAGCACTGCACTAAGCACAGATGTTGTCGCAGATGAGAGGATCAACTGCCACTTGTCCAAGGAGATGGGCATGAAAAGGTATACAGCGCATTGTTGGTGATGATTTTCAAGCTGTTAAATTCAAACGAAGCGAAGGAGTGCAGCCTCTTGCGATTATGAACAGCTCTATTCAGATACAAAACAGGGCTGTAGTCATCAATCCAACCACACTTTTCCAACGAATGACCATCGTGAAATATCCAGATGAAGAGCTGCGAGAATTTGTGCGTTACGAACTTAGCCCCTACCCTCTCTCTCTTTTCGAGGAGCAAGGGTTAAGGACAGGAACAACATCGAGCATGTACAGGGCTTTTGCACCGACTGAACAGGCGGACTTGAACGATACAAAATATGTAATCGACGGAGGGTTTTTGTTACACCGGGTGAAAAATAGTAACATTGTGGATGCAAGAAGGCAGGCCTCTATTGCTCCCCGATCTGAACATCGTGCGAAGGACTGTGTGAAAACGTCGAACCCCTCGAAGACAGCATTGACATAGATGAAGACGAGACCGAGAACAGACTGAAGACAGACGCTTAAACGATGTGCAAGGTATGTCTAATCTCACAATCTATTTCGTAATCATATCTCCAACATATGATCACATATTGTTTTTTCTCACCACCTTTCAGTTTCCATTCAGTGCACTAGCCCCGACGCTGACGATAGAATAACCCGAACCTGTGCCAGGACCCGCCGCCTAAGACGAACCTCATCCAGGACCTTCTAAACGACAACGGCTAATACAATTTTTGCTCATAAAATAATGTACTTTATAATCATATGTAATATAATCATTTGTCATAATTTTTCAAGATATTTCTTTGGAATTTTACCTTTTCTGTAACTGACTTTGTACAAATTCGGGCTTCATTAAATAAATTTAACATTCTGTAATTTGTGAAAAACTGACTTGGTATGTGCAGAGAACAGGGAGGAATTCCCTCTTTGCCAGCCTTTAATAATAAATTAGAGTTGTGGTGTGGAAAAAGTGGGTTTTTGCGGAGACCGACAAAATACGCCAACTTTCAATTAGCGCTTCCGCCCGAACAGTTCGACAGAGAAAAAAACTTAAATAGTAAAATTTGTAGGAAATTTTATATACTTTCATTTTGAATAGGAAGATTATTTACGAAAAGTTGTTAGTTTTCGAGTTATAAGGAAAATACCGCCAAATATGAGATTTTTGCACCTTTTTTTTTGCATTTTTTTTAATGTTGCGTCACGAAATTTTGTTCGCAAACCTCAAATGCTGATACAGCACCCCAAAAAACATAGGGAATGGATGAAATCAAAACTACCCCAAAACTTTCCTGGTAAGACTACAATTTGACTGGACTAAATCCTAAATGTAAAACATGTAAAACTTTACACACAAAATTGTTGTTTTTACGAATCAAAATCTTGGTGTTGTTTTTGAATGAAAGAGAAGATAGAAATGGATGAACCACATTAAAGTCCTGGAAATTTTCAATAGAACAAGTTATTAGGCCTATTTTTCAAAGTACTGGAAAAATAGGCCTATAAAGAACGAATATCGAAGTATCTTTCTAAGCCAAATTCGGTGTAAGAAAAAATAAAATAGGGCATGGAATGTTTAAAAAATTGTCACTCATCATAAAACATTATTAAAAAGAACATTAGTAGGGCTCGGATTATATGCTAAATGCATATTTGTTAAGAGATATATCAATAAAATTGTATGTTTTCTATGCATATCTAATGTTTTTTGATAGAATGGCCTATTTTAATCAAAAAACATTAGATATGCATAGAAAACTTACAATTTTGTTGATATACCTCTTAATAACAAATATGCATTTTGCATATAATCCGAGCCTTAAACATTAGCATTAAAAAAAATAAACGATGGCGTTTTTAAATTGATGAAACAATTGTGAATTTATTTTGTATGAGTTATTTATTTATCTTTTGATTGGAACGGTTGGGTAAGAAACCTGTTAACATCAAAATAAGTAGGAATAATTCTAATATCTTGTGAATATTTAAAAAATATTCATTTCTTCTTTGAATCTGTTATTCTCTGGGATTATCGAGAAATGTAATACAAACTTACGCTGAATCTACCCAAATACCTTGCAAATAAAAGCCACAGATAATAGGAAAGCGACATATTGCTAGCAGTGAAGCTAAACTGTAGGTGCAGCTTCCAGAAGTTTATGAATCACCCTGTATAAATTTTAAATTGTAACGATGAATAATTCTAATGATATTTTTTTTCTATTTTAGAAATGATTTTTTGAGTACATTCAAGTTCAAGATATTGAACCCTGTTCCAGTTCAGCAGAAGCAGATTTTAAAGGAGAAAAGGCACTTAATCATTAAAATCGATGATTATTAAAGGATTAATAAAGCCATTTGAGTTTGTCTGTTGATTGATCTTGATAATGAAAAGTATATCTTTGTATATCCATTTCTGTTTTATAACTCGTCTTAATTTTTTAACCCTTCCTTTTATGTTTGTTACTGAAAAAGTGATGGTGAAATAGATATTTTATTAATTTTGTTATCTTCGTTAATGTTCATATCTGTATTACAGAAATAGTTTGCATTTATTTTCTGTTGGATTTCGAACTCTTTCTGCATATGTTAAAATAATAAAATAAAATGTTAATTTTACTTTCGTGCTTTTATTTTAATATTTAGTACCGAGATCAGTTGAAATTTGATTATCCCATGATTAGAAAGACATCGCTTTTTTTAGTAAAACTCTTAAGAGCAGCGGTTCCCAATCTGGGGTATAGGGAAGATCGTTTGGGGGTATGCGACAAAACAAAAATAAATAATGGCGGAAAAAGCACATATCAAGAGTGTACGAAAAGGTAAAAGTTGTCAAAATAATCCAACACTACTGTGAGGGATGGTGCGGGTTTTTCGTTATTCGACCACGAGAAAGGCCTTCGTTATCCCTACCTAAACAGTGTTTGACGACACTGTAAATATATATAGTTTGTTTGTTCAAGTCATTATTTAAATCCTATTATTGACCCATTTTTTATTTTCTGTTACAACATATAAAACTGACATAACAGCAAATACATTAATTACAAAGATCTTGCTAATATTTTGTGTACATTTATGAAAATGGGCAGTCAAGGGTTATGCAAGGGAAGAAATGTTGGGAACTGCTGCTCAAGAGCAGGGGTCGGCAACCTTTTGTTGTAAGAGGGCCAAATATTTTATGTGGGGATTACTGCGGGCCGCACTTAATTCTGATTTTAACAACCAAAAAAAAAAAAAAGAAATTCTGATTTTAACAACCAAAAAAAAAAAAGAAATTCTGATTTTAACAACCAAAAAAAAAAAAGGAAATTCTGATTTTAACAACTAAAAAAAAAGAAAATCTTAGGACGCCTCGCGGACCGCACCAAAACACTTCGCGGGCTGCGGGTTGCCGACCCCTGCATTAGAGGATCTTTTAAATGAAAGAAATAGGAAAACAATTAAAAAAGCAACCAGGTCAAAGAGAACCTAACAATTTGAACAATTTAACCCAATAAGCATTTCTTTTAAATAGATATCAATCCTAGGCACAAAGCTAAAGTTAGGATTCGCACCTTGAGTTGTCATCGGGAAGAGACTGGGACGGACCGTTTCGTCCTCATTATTATAAGCATTTATATGCATTTCTTTTAGTTTCTTCCAATATTTCTTCAAAATAAATCACCTCAAATACAAAATGTCTCAAAAGTCTTGGTAACTTCTGAATCATAAATTATAATTTAGTTCCAATATTTATCAGCCAACACAGAAAGAACATAAAAAATAAGAAATTATAATTAACAATATAAGAAAACATACGTTTTCTAGAGCTTTCGAGCTGCCTTTGAGGAGCTCATTTTCAACAAATTTACAAGAGTGTTGGTCTCACATGTGGTGGTGGTGGAAGGTATGGAACGCACCGATGTGCGAGCTTCGTAATCGAAGCATCCGTGTTCCAGGGAGTTCTAGTGTTCCCAGAATGGTGAACCCCTAGAAAACTCCCTAGAATTTCAAGGGAAAGATACTGAGGTGGTTTCCGTTGCCGCAAAGGCAGCTCGAAAGCTCCAGAAGCTTTTTGTACTGTTAATTATAATTTTTTTTTTAAGTTATTTGTGTGTTGGCTGATCCTTATTTCTTAACTATGAACTATGAATTAACGAGCACATGTAAAAAATTTCTCCCGCATTCTTTTTAATATTTATTGTTTTTTTTTTATCTTTAAATAAATCTATTTAACTATTTTTTCTTAAGATAGGGTTCTAAGAATCACAGACAATGGCGCACCGAGGATTAAAGTTGATAGGGGGGGGGGCTAATGATATTTTAAAAAGTACATTCAAATGAACAAATATTTAAAAATAAGTTCTCTCAATGATCTCTTTCAAAAAAAAAAAAAATAAGATGGTTCAGTGCTTTAATAAAGGTTTTGTTCTCGTTTTTTTTTTTTTCTTTCTATCTTTTTCTTTTTGTCGTTTTCTTTCTTTATTTTTCAGTTTAATTTCGGTGGTGGGGGCTTCGGTCCCCTTAACCGCATCCATGGCACGGTGCGCCAGTGACCACAGATATATTAAGATAAGATGAATTAGAATTCCTGAATTTCTCCACAATATAAAATTTGGATTTATTTCATTTGGAAGAATTTCTATTAAAGGAAATAAGGAGCATGGTAGAGATCCTGTGACAAAAAATAGAATAAAAGAATATTATTAGATGGATATCTAAAGAATGTTATTAGATATTATTAAAAGAATATATATTAGATGGGAATATTAATTAAAAATGAAATAAAACTTGTTCTGAAAGGACTTTTTAAACGTTATTTATTTCCTTAAAAAGATAAGTCACCATTGATGTTTCAGAATTAAATGATAATTTTTTTTTTGCTTAATCATAAAGATAAAATATGAAAACATTTATAAGCAAGTAAGACCTAATTTCAGAGAAAATAAGAAAGAGAAAATGCCTTAACTAATAATATCTTTAAAATCTGTTCAATGTCGACTAGTTTAAAATTTAAGGAGAAAAAATGATCAGTTTAGTTGCTGTGACAAAAGATAGAAGAAAACAAAAGTTCAATAAAAACCAGTTTTTGAAGGATTTGTTTATTACCCTAATATTCCTTCATCAATAGAGTAGAAAATGTACAGATAACTAGTGTTCAGTTGTAGTCAATTTAAGATAACATCTCTGGATAAATGGTGTCCCTTGACAAGTAGCAATTGAACGGACTGAGTGAGAAGGATTATCTCTTCGAAGTTTGCAATATCCGTTCAACACAAATGGCTTTTGTATGGCTATTACTGAGACGACGAACCCTTTATTTAAAAGACGAATCTATCGAGCAAAAGAGAATGTAGTCATGTTGAATTAGTGCTTAACATTGACGAAATATTATAAATATTATAAATTAGACGATAATGTAAATAATATTATTGTACGATGATGTTATAACTGTCACTTTATTATCCAATTCTTAACAAAAAGTTTAAATAAATTGATAAAATTTCTTGAAATAAGTGTTTAATTAAAGACTATGCTCTTACGAGAGATAGCAAACTCTATTACAACGCTTTAACAATAATGTCTTCGTTAGCAATCGAATGTTGAGATTTTTATGTTATCGTCATCAGTTTACGAAGAATTTGAAATACAGTAAAACCCCGATGAACCGAACTCGGGTCAACCGAAACCCCGGTACTCCGAAACGCCTCCGAACACCGCTGACGTCTTTCTAAAGAAATGATAGCGCGACATCGCTGTTCGAAATCATTGGGAGGGATGCAAGAAACAAACAAAAATTACTTAGTTTTTTTAAATGAGTAATTCATATGCTACAAACTATTAAGTATAGATACATTGATGTAGCCTACTGTAATCCTAAAAATGTAATTTTAACTGTAATAAAGAACTTAAGTGTAGCATACAAAGAGCTTTTTGAATTCTTTTGATCTTCAAAACCTTTCAAAAATGCATACTGTAATTACAATATAAAATACTGTAGCTGTATTAGATGTTCGAAAAAATTGGTATCCGAAACTGCTTCCCTCCCTTTAGTTCGGTTAACCGGGGTTTTACTGTACTAAAGATTTAGGCTTGTAAAGAAAAGAAATACATAACAAAATACTGCTATTTTAACTATTATATTAGAAACCAATTTTAGTTCATTTTTTTACTGTTTAGAATGCACGGTTTCAATTCTCATTTCGTAACATATAGACAGTTGTAAAAGAATCCTTATCTCGAATGAGATATAATTCTGAAAATAATCGCATATACAGAATTTTTAATTTTCTTAATGTGGAAGATTTACGAGATTTTTTTTGATAATATTTTTTGATGCCGTTAGCCATCGAAACGAATATCACAATATATTTTGTTTTTATTATATGTTTGATTTTAACTTAGAAATTGTTAATCTCGTATCTTATGAATTTTACTTCCGCAATATTTCTAATCGAACCACTTTCAGCTAGTTTCTGAAAGCAGATGTGGACCTCAACTATTGTTTCTTGGCAACATAAATATTGAATGTGAACTTTCTGAACCCCGAAATTTATGAATAACCTCTAACCCCTATAGCTGGCCGAACACGTGTCAATTTTCTTCAGTATTGACGGTCGATATTGATTAAAATTGATATTGACAGTTGATATCACGCGCGAACACAGTTTTTTCTAATCGAGTATTGACCTGATTATTGATGCTTACGGCGCTTGTCCTTCACTAGGGACTCACTGAGAACGCCTTATAAACACACCACACGAGCAGAGCATAGCTGCACTGGGGACAATATTCCCAGCGATTGTACGACATCGGTTTTATGCAATTTATTTGCGAATAAAATGGGAGCTATTCCGGTGTGCTTACTTGCGTTTAAGCCTAACTTGTTACGAACGTACAGAATCGCTCTAGTATTAAACGCCTTTCCTCTGTAGAAATCAATGAGGAGTCTTTCATGATCAATTGACCAAATGTTGTTGTTTGAATTATCTTTTTTTGGCCGACCCATTTTGATGATTTTACGCCTTCTATCTCAAAAAAAGTGCTCGGTGTGCGTTCCCTAACTTCAAAGCGGTGCCTTGCACGTCACCATTGTCACATGATTTCATCCGTTCATGTGATTCGCTCGCGCATCATCAATACTTCTCGTCAACTGAAGTTAATCCTTTTTTTGTATCAATATCAATTTTCTTGAAATGGTCAATATTGGTCAATATTGATCATTTTTATTGATGGAAACGATTGATATCAATAAAATTGACCATCAATACTGAAGAAAATTGACACGTGTTCGGCCAGCATATTAGCGATTTGTTTCATTTCATAAATCAATTAATATAATGATTATAATTATCTAATAGAAAAAAGTAATGTTATCAGGAAGCATAAAGAAAACAAACTGAAATTATAATTCCGCTGTTATCCAAATTAGAAAATGAAATATTTCCAAATCCTGTTTCAAATTTGCCAGACATTCCAAATGCATGGAAACGAATTCATGATGGCAAAACTGAAAATATATTCAGTTATTTAGGAAAGTTGAATTTTTGTTTTAATTTATTTAAAAAAATTAAAAATAGAATAAAAATACGACACCAACGAATCGTATTGTGTAATCGTAGAACGAATCATATAACGATCCTTAAATTTACAAGTCCTTTATTTTTAGGTAAATCAGTCCTTAGACTGGTTAACATTCTATAAAATTCGCTAGAATTCAAATAGAATCACTTAAGGAAAGATACTGAGGTGGGTTCCCGTTGCTTTTATCACGAAGGAATTATGGAATGGCTTCAGACCGAAGAGAAAGTGAAGAAGAGGCTGACAAACACAGGAGAGGAAAACTGAAACAACAAAACCCTGTCGGGGATTCGAACCCAAGTTCCGATGCATCTGTGTACTGAAGGACTACCGCTTTGCGCACGAGAACCTGCCGCAACGGCACCAGTACTTCAGTTGCTTCATTTCCGACATAAAGATTAAGATTACTACGGCGAGTATTTCATATAATTACACTCACTCTTATTTGATTTCGTTCTTTGTCTTTTTTCCATAAGAAAAAGAAATAGTAGGGATAGTAATCTTAATCGTAATGAGGGAATGGAAGTTGATAAAGTACTGGTAAATTTAGAAAAAGAGATGGTGAAATCATGCGTTGATAACAGGAGGTTATAACATTTGAAGTCAATATAGGAATTGTTGGAAGTAATATTATTAAAGTCAGTGATAAGTGATTGTTATATTAAGATCTGTCCAAGATAGTGTTTGTGATATGTAGAAATCTGTAATAATTTCAGTTTTTAAAAAGCTTGAAGAAGGAAAGAAAGCATTTTTTCTAAAATTTTCAAATATTTCCTTGTAGAATATATTATTGTATCTGTCCAGATTGTGTTTGTGATATGTAGACATTTGTAATTATTTCAATTTTTAAGAAGCTTGAAAAAGAAAAGAAGGCATTTTTTTCTAGA
This sequence comes from Thereuonema tuberculata, assembly GCA_023159025.1. Classification (NCBI taxonomy): domain Eukaryota; kingdom Metazoa; phylum Arthropoda; class Chilopoda; order Scutigeromorpha; family Scutigeridae; genus Thereuonema; species Thereuonema tuberculata. The sequence continues at coordinate 5,124 of JAFIDM010010730.1, read as the reverse complement.
AGTTGCTCAAATGTATTTTGTAGAATATATTTTTGTGGAGATGTTGTAAATTTGCTAATATGACAATAAGTAGAAAGGAGATAAGAAAAAGTCCTGGACCTAAGACAAAAACATTCAAACAAAATAAAAAAATGTTATCCCAAACTTAAATACAATGAATCTTTGTCAATTTGTTATTATATAAGGGAACAATGAAATTTTAAGTCAATTAATTATTTAGGACAATAATATTTACGATATTATTCTTATCAGTAATTATTTATATGATATCATTTCATTTCAATTTATCACCTTATTGTAGTATGATATGATTTGTTCACACATTAACATTGTCAACTAGAATTAGTGAAATTCTGATATTTTCACTTTATAAGAGGAATACTTAAATGGTATTCCCTTTGATGTATTAATTCACCTGACGAAGAATGATCGAGAAGACCCGTTCGAAATATCGCGATGGAATAAATAGAATTTAAAGTGATCTCATGGATTATATATCAAGATAGATAAGTATATCTTAACAATGAATCTTTCTGAAATACTGTAAATTTTATTCTTCTATTCCCAAATATGAAGCAAATGTTCGAGAATCTAAAAACATTCAGGTTTAATTGGATCTTCCATTATTATTCTTAATTGTTATATCCTAATTGCTTTTGAAAATTATAATTGCTGAAAACAACTAATTTTCTTTTCAAAAATAAAGAAACTATATGACGATTAAAAAGGAACGAAATTTAAATCCTAAATTTCTTTTAAAACATAATGAAACACACTTCAGGACCTGGTAGCCGAGTGGGTAAGTCCGGTTGGTCAAGAAACGCCGGAGCCTTACTTCCATTGAGCCCAAAGATCTGCAAGGCCAGTTTCATCCCTCTGTCTTCCCCCACAGGTCGTGCTATTTTGGCATGTTTTCAAACTGTGTGTATTATCAATGCATGTATAATTGGAAATGTACTTAGGATCTGTGATAAAGAACAAATGTTTGTCTTCAAAATAGTATATTACATTTTATTGTAACTATTATGGTAAAAAAGATATTTAGATACAAAAAAGGATAAAAATTGAGACAAAAAAAAGTTTTACACGATATATTTAATGCATAAAAATTCTAAAGTATGACAAATCAGAGAAAAATAATATTAAACAATATAAAATTATATTTTATATTGTTATAATTATATTATAAACAATATAAAAACGTAGTTATTTGAAAATGCTTTGAAAACACTATACACAGACTTCCAAAACAAGTGCCGACATCGGTACACTTGTGTGACTTCCGGCGAAAAATTATCGAAAGTTAACTCCACCTATTGGTGAATTTTTGAACTACAATAAAATACAAACAATCCCGAGTAGTCGCCGCTCGAAGAAACGCCGGCCAAATTGAAGCATAACAATGAAAAATACGCGCTCGGCAATTTGCCGAGCAACGTAAATTTGGGGAATCTATAGCTGCCCGTAGAAACTACGGGCAGCGACCTGAATGTGTTAACTTTAATGAAACACTGAATCCCCATTCCTAAATAAGTGCAAAAACTTTTATAATATTTTTAATGAAACACTGAATCCCCATTCCTAAATAAATGCAAAAACTTTTATAATATTTCAGCTAACAATCTGAAATTAAGACTCAGGAAGTGAACATTTGGAATCCTTTTACATCAAAGGATTAAATTTACACTGTAAGTAATATTTTGTGATATGAACAGAAATTAAATTCTGTTAATAAACATCACTGCCACATGAAAGAACGAAAGGAAAGAAAGAAAGAAAGTGTCTATAAAAAAAATAAAAAGAAATTTGTTTGTCGCTTATTATATTTTGGACAGTTAAATCAAACATAGGATAATATTTTTAATTATTAAAATTACAGATTTAATAAATGAATAATTTTAAAATTGTTCTAATACTGAATATTCAGACTTGTCAACTTAGGATATAAATAAAAAATTTGACTACCATAGTTTATTTTACTATTACATGTATATGAATTTAATTCCTTTTTACATTTAGAATACATGTTTTCATGGAGAAATAAATAAGTAAAGGTTTCACAGGATTGAGATATAATGTGAATGACATTTGAAAAGAGAATTGAATTGTTTCTTAATTCTGCTATATTTTAATTCAGAAGATTTCGATAGTACTATAATAAAAATTACAGAAAAGATATTTAATTTTGAATTCAATTTTTAGTCAACATTTATGAGATTTTTCATAACATTCAGAAAAATGGGGGAGGTTTTCATATTGAGATTTAAAGAATTAAAATTTTTTTCGTCTCTAATTGTAATATCAATTTACTTTCCTTAAAAAATATCTTGGTAAGTATTTTCTTAATGTATTTAAAACAGAAATATTTCATTGACAAAATGTTATATCTAATTAAAAAAAGTTTTCACTGTCAGGAAATTCAACGTTTATTTAGAATAGGATAATCCTTTAAAGAATGTAAATGAGCTAAACTCTCTTTCAGTGAAAATGCAGGGTTTCCTCGTTGAGAAATTAACTAAATGAAACTGATTAAAATAACTAAGGCTCTGAGCTACACTTTTTGTTTGATTGACATAAAATAAAAATAGGAAATAGACATCACGAATTTCTTCACCTATTTTGTTATTTTTCCTTTTCTTTGCTAGCATTTTATTACTTTAATTTTCATTTGTCTTTATTGAAAACTAAGTCAATGTAAATAATGCTAATAAAACTTACAAAATTTCTTTTTATTACATCTTACTCTTCTTCATACAGCAATATTTCGAAATACCTTATCGGCCATTTCTTTTTCAAGCTTTTGAATTACAGAGGGAAAAAGAAAACTCCTTTCTTCTTTCCCATATTAAACAAACAAGATTTTAAATTCTAAAATAACAATATAAACAAAACAAAACGTGACATGGTCCGACGTATGATGCATGAAGCATTATTACATAAATAAAATAATAAAAAGTTCAAATTGAAGATAAACTTTCTTATTTTTGAAGACAAATTTCTTCTTTTTGAATATCCAAAATATCCTTTATGGAAAAAACAAATTTCTTACATTTGACAAGAAACAAGAGTACAAGAACAAATTTAGAAAACATTGTACAAAAGATGAAACAAAAATCGCGACAGTCCTGCATTATGGATTATTTTAAGTTAGGTCAGTTGTACATCAGTACTTTGCTTGAGCTTACTAGTACTATTTGTATACAACTTTATTCCGAATTAAAATTTTTAAAAAATAATTTCTTCCGATTCCATTAATTTTAACTAAATTAAAAAATTATAACCTAATAATCTAATATTTTTATACGTATTAAATTTAACAAAGAATTATACTGTATTTATATAATGCTTATTAATTGACAAATTCGTATGAATCGGTTATAAGCTCACCCGCTTTTAAGGTCACTTTCACGAGGTCTGAAGGGGTGACCTTATATCGAGGTCCGACTGTATAGGCCTGTAATGATTCTCCTTTGATATAAGTTTTAGTATATTTTATGTAAAGAAATTTTGACTATTCTCCTCTGTACTGTAGGATACTGCTTTTATGGTCTAATGCTGTATATCATGCTGTATTTCAGAAAAATATGAAAGTAAACTTTTTAGTTAAATTAGTCAAATTAAAAAAAAAAAAATTTAGGGTCTCATAAACCTGCTAAACAAGAGTTTTAAAAATCCAATATAAAAAAGTATTTATTGGAAAAATTGTTTCTCTTTTTCTTTATTTCTAAAATATTCTGCGAGTGTAATTATGATTAAATTGCCAAAACATCAAGACGGTACACCTGAATAAGTTGAAGAGGAATCTATAACTTGTTTTAATGAGAGAATAATTTCTCTTTCCTTTTTTATATTATTTTATTTTTTGTTCATCAAACAAAACCTTGAAAAAGTTTCAGAAATTAAAACGAAATATTGGTATCAACGGTATCTACACTGAAGGTGTTTTTGAGTTTATTTATGTTTCTAGTTTGGATTAAAGTTGAAGTGGATTTAATTGCAAATAAAATACAGACGACTTAAAATGGCTTAAAAATGGGAGAAGCTTTCGAAAGAAATGATTTTTAAAACATAATGAAACAGTTTCCTAAATAAAAAGAAAATTATTTAAATACACTCATTAACAAAAAAAACGACGACCTAGAAAGGAGTTGTCCAATGGAGACAAAAATTGGTGGAAAGAAAGATTATGTACAGAATAGAAAATGATTAAACTTTCAGACAAATTGAATGACTTATTTCAGAGTTACAGAGTTACAAAGTACGAGATCAATAAGGTGTTGACCCACCTCTACCCTGAATGCAAGCTGTCACACGACGTGGCATAGAGTGATAAAGCTCCCTGATGGTCTCCTGCGGTATTTCTTGCCAAATTTGCTCCAATTGTCGGGCTAGGTCATCCACATTCTCTGGTGGATGCAGTCGCCTTCCCATCATATCCCAGGCATGCTCGATTGGGGAGGAATTTGGGGATCTGGCTGGCCAAGGAAGTGGGTCATAGCAACACGTGCCGTATGTGGTCTGGCATTATCTTGCTGAAAAATAAGGCCAGGGTACTGCAAAAGGAAGGGTAGCAAAACAGGTCTCAGAATGTCGTCGACGTACCGCTGTGCTGTAAGTGTGCCGCTAATGACGACCAAATGGGTCCAGCTATCAAGGGAAATGGCACCCCAGACCATAACTCCTGGTTAAGGGTCTGTGTGGCGTGCAATAGTGAAAGCAGGATCACCTAGGCGTCTCCAGACACGTCTGCGACGATCGTCAGGACATAGTTGAAAGCGGAAGTAAATATAGGAATTGTTGGAAATAATATTGGTACCGTACGTTCGTGTTGGCATGATCGTTCGGCGGTGGAGGGGTACGAAATGCGACGAGAACATGGTAATAACAACAGATTTTTATTCTTCAACCTAAATTCCAAGTACAGAAAACTATCAGAATACGATTTCTCCGGCTTAGGGTTAGCTTCCACGTAGACTTCTGAGGGCTGGCGGGGCTTCTCCAGAACTCTACGGCAACAGGTGAGCTTCTCTAGGCTAGGGTTTGTCTTCTCCGCAGCCTTCTAACGACCACCGGTCTTCTCAGGATTCCTTCGGCAATAGGTGTGATTCCCTCGGCTATGGTTTG
>JAFIDM010010729.1:995-14030 GCA_023159025.1 Thereuonema tuberculata | reverse complement strand
ATGTAAATGTAGAGAAGGATATGTTATGGATCCAAAAAATGAAGGACGTTGGAAAAAAAGATGAGTTCATTTGAAATATAACGGAATTTTTTTTAAAGTATATCGTTGTTTTTTTTTTGTTTTGTTTTTTGTTTGTTTGTTTTTTTTTTGGGGGGGATGAAATCCAATCACATTAATTTAAGATTCAAACGCAGATTAATTTATACTTTATTTTTAGCAACCCTGTAGAAGGAGTTATTAGAGTTCTCGTATCTATATGTTTGTGTGCATTTCGTTTGTAAAGTCCTCCTCAACCCGAAACCGGGATTCGGGACCCCCTGAGTCAAGTCTCCATTGAATTTCCCATGGCAAACAAATTCGGGGAGAAATCGGGCTTCCGGATTTGTGGCCGTAAACTTTGTCAGGAGCATAAAGGTAAGTGAACAAAATTGGAGCCTAACTATACTAAATCGTCTATGCTGAGAAAGAATACAGTAGAGCCCCGATTATCCGCGGAATTGGGTGGCAAGGGCTCCTTTGTACGAATAGGATGTATCGCTTCATTAATACTGAGAGAGCATGCATGCACCTAGTCTATGGGAGAACGAACGGATACTAAAAGGTATACACGATTAAGGATACATTAATTAAGATACATTAAACGCTGTACGATTGTATCATGAACGGTACCCCAACAGCTACCCCGATTGCCCGACTTGTCCTGCATTGATTTCTGCAGCTGAGGTTACCTCAAAGGCATCGTCTATGAGACTGCCCATTGCCTCTGATGCTAATCACGGCCATTGTGGCAGCTGAATATGTACGCGAAAGACCTCGCATTTCAGCACATGTTCGGCAATCCATGCATCGACGTTGTGAGATATGTATTGCTGTTGGTGGACTTTCACCTTTGAGCCCCTACTGCAACTGTAAGGGTACACCTGTCATATTTTAACATTGGGCTAATTAACATTGTTGTCTACCTAACTTTGTCTTTTATTTCTGAATCTCAGTGCACCTTCTAGGATATTCGGGTAGCGTTTGCGGTTAGCGAGTACGTTCCACTATGAATATAGTTTGTTTTTGTATTCTGACCTACTTTTAAAGTTTGGGCAGGGAATTTTGAATCACCCTGTTTATAGAAACAGGAGAGAATTCCATTCCAAAGTCTAAACATTTCAATGCTATTGAAGGGAATGTTTGTCATATTCTCTCGCTATTTGCTCAACAAGGATTCACATTCAAAAGAATTTCAAAGATAAAAATTAGAAAGTCTATAGTCCTTACATATGGACAATAAGTATCAAGAAGATCTATCCAGAGGTTCAAAAGTTAACAGGGACACAAACATACTCACAGACTGAAGTATCTATAAGCCTCATTTGTTTTAGAAAAATTATAATTTTACTTTTAAGATAAATGATTGTTTAATTTTAGTTAAATTCTGTATTTTGTGATTTAACACTGTTTTCTGATTTTATATTTCTTCTAATAAAAGTATGTAAGATAGAAAACTGTGGACCAGAACAAAAATGTAACGATGCGAATACAACGTGTGTCTGTAGAAATCCAGACTTCGTTTCCCATCCGAAAGATAAGAGAATATGCATACCAAGTTATTTTTATTTATTTTCTACGAAATGTTGTTGATATATTATATTTTTGAAATTTAATATGTATATTTGTTTTGAAAGGAATTTGTAAATTTTCTTAAATTATTTTTTACAATATAAATTAAATTAAATTCTCATTTCAAAAAAAAAATTATAGGAAACCTAAATAATTTTAAAAATTTTAATAATTTTAAAATTTTCTGCTACATTATTTTTGAACTATTTTCTATATTTTAAGTTACGTCTTATAAGTAATCTAAAATATATGTATAACTTTTAAATGTAAAGAATGCAAGGAAGAGGACTGTGGACAAAACCAAACGTGTAAATCAGATTTGACCGGATGTGAATGTCTAGAAAAAGAACATGTTCCAAACGATACAAAGAGTTGCATACCAGGCATGTAAATGATATTCAGTTCATTTTATATTCGTTCTGTAGTTATTAAGCATTGTTTGCTAAATAGATCCCATTCTACAGCCAGTGTTGTCTCCTTCGGGGATGTTGTTACTACGTTATATCTAATGTTTATTTTTCAACAGAATGTAAGCCAGAGAACTGCACAGACAACATGCAATGTAACGCTAACAACAAGGCTTGTGAATGTAAAGAAGATCATATTCTAGATCCAAGTGATGTGCTAAATAAATGTGTACCAGGTTAGTTCTTCTGATACATTTTGCTTTATGCAGAAATATTGGTTTGTAATATAATTTTCAAACCGAAGAGTACACCGAAGGCCTCTATATAAGAGATAATAACATGACAGAAACTCATCAAGATATAGAATACAATGAAGAACCTACGATGCTAGACAGTGAAGTGCGCTGGGCATTGAGTGAACTGGCAAACGGAAAGTCTCCCGGTATCGATGATATACCAACAGAACTTTTCAAGACGGCAGGACAGGAAGCCATAATAGCTCTAACAGCCCTATGTAAACAGGTGTGGAAAAAGAAAGAGTGGCCTATGGAGTGGAAAAGATCGATATATATATCCCGATAACAAAAAAGGGGGATTCAAGAGAATGTGCCAACAATCTTACAATAGCCCTGATCTCTCATGCCACCAAAGTTCTACTGAAGATCCTACAGAAAAGACTTGAGACTTTTATGGAGAGAGAAATGCCAGATGAACAAGCAGGTTTCAGAAAAGGTCGAGGGACAAGGGACCACATTGTCAATCTATGGTGGATAATGGAAAGAAAATGAGAATATCAAAAAGAAATTTATATGTGTTTTATTGATTACAGTAAGGCATTTGATTGTTTGAATCATGGTAAACTATGGAATGGACTAAGGACAATGGGAATTCCTGAACATCTCATTCACCTCATCAAATATGTCTACACTGAACAAGAAGCTACTGTGCGGACTTCATACGGAGATACAGACTGGTTTGTGATCGGCAAAGGTGTGAGACAGGGCTGCATAGTGTCTCCCTACCTGTTTAACATTTACAGTGAGTGCATTATGAGAAAGGCCGGCTTGAGAGAAGAAGAAGCTGAAATCAAGATAGGAGGTCACAAATATAACAATTTGAGATATGCTGATGATACAACCATACTTGCAGAAAATGAGGAAGATCTGAAAAGACTTCTGAGGAAGGTCAAGGAAGAAAGTTTGAAAGCTGAACTCATCCTCAACTTAGCAAAAACTAAGATAATGACAAATGGTAAATACAGAAATTTGGAGATCGATGGAAATTTGATTGAGGAAACAGAGAGCTTTATCTTTCTAGGTTTCAAAATTGATAAGGATGGCTTGAGCGAGGGAGATGTAAGAAAAAGACTAATGTTGGGAAGAACAGCCATGACAGCTCTAAAAAAGATAATAAAGGATAGAGACGTTACAAATAGCACTAAAATAAGGATCATTAAAGCTATGGTATTTCCTGTGGCAATGTACGGATGTGAAAGCTGGACTTTGAGAAAAAGTGAAAGAAAAAAGATCGAGGCTATCGAGCTTTGGATTTGGAGAAGACTTCTGAAAGTCCCATGGACTGCAAGGAGGACAAATAAATCTGTGCTCGTGAGGTGAAGCCGGAATGCTCATTAGAGGCATTGATGCTCAAGCGGAAACTGACGTACTTAGGATACATGATGAGAGCTGACAGATCAATGGAGAAGAATATAATGTTTGGAAAGGTCAGAGGAAGCAGAAGAAGAGGAAGATAGAGAACAAGATGTAGGTTTGAATTGGGAAATGCTTACCTGTACTATTTCTGAACTCATTTCAAACTAGAGACAATTCTAAGAGCAGTCAATACGATTAAAGAAGTAAAACAAATGAACAACGCAACAATTACAGTGAAATAAAGATACAATACACTTGATGCTATGGAATAGTGATTGTTGGACAATGAACTCGGGTGTTCGGATTGTTGTGTGAATGCAGTTGTAGTTTTCCATTGATGATGAAAGGAATGTGTGTAATGCAATGAGAAAAAGAGGATGCATTCGAAAGTCCTTTTCGTTAAGAGATGCTAAGGATTATCTAAGGTTAATATTCCCAGTACCGATGTTAAATGATACATAATCACGCCGTATTTGTATCGTGGTCCATATTTGAAGTTCGATTAGACCAGAAGGATTATAGGAATAATCCGCTTCCGAAGTTTATCTTCAAGCAAGTTCGAAAGTAAGCGATCCGAAGACATCGTTAATCATCTACCAAAGACAACTGGATATTAGACGATTAAACCAAAGACGTGAGAACTTCAAGATTGTAAGTAAATGTTTGGCTTTTCTTACACGGACGGGCCATAAGACATTGATAGTATTATCTTCACATTTACCTTCAAGAACATGAAATAAACACAGTCTAGTAAGAGTCCTTAAAGTTAAAGGTTCAAGATATTAAAACAAGAATAGTTAATGTATATACAAAGAGACATTTCGTTATCTGATCCATGAAGAGTGTTATACAGGTTTATAGCCGCAGAATTCACAACGCTGTATGTAACGAGACGTAATTTCATACAAGTGAATTTGGATCACCTATTATGTAAAAGAAACTTTTAATAGAATATACCTTGAATTGTTTTAATGTTTCGCCTTTGTTTTATTTTTTCCACAACTTAGTTTCACACGAAAGTTTAATCAGCGGGTTGTAATGAATAAGCTTTGCTGGAGTTAAGGTTAATAAAATAACGTCTCCTGATGACTGGTATTTATCAGCTACTAGAAAGTTATTAGTATATTGATTTTAATTTTCCCCGTCATTTATCTACACAAGATCGCTGGATGGTGTAAAGGAAGCGACTGGGATGTCGCTGCAACAGTTACGGGATGCTGCTAAAGAAAGATCAACTTGACGAGAGCTCGTTCATGAAGTCACCAGGAGTCGAAGATGACTCGACGGAACATAACACAAACACAATATAATTTTCATTGATATAAAGTTTGTTTGAAGAAAAGCGAAGGATGTCTTACAGAACAAAGAATGCATCGAATTATTATCTTATTTTATAGTATTACATAAAGCTGAAGAGTTTGTATGTTTGAACCAGCTAATCTCAGGAACTACCAGTCCGATTTGAAAAAAAATTTTTGCGTTAGATAGTCCGTTTATTGAAGAAGGCTATATAACATCACGCTACGACCAATATCAGCGGAGGGTAAACATAAACGTCAAACAACGGGTGCGGCGGCGGCGGAGGGGCGGCTAGGCTGCACGACGAGAACCGAACATTACCGTGAGGGGCCGAATTTAATGCAGGTGAAATTGCGGGGCACAGCTCGTGAGTTATAATTGAATCTTTCTTCCTCTCATCAAAATGAAAGAGTTGCTATAGTCCCTAGGTTGGTTCTGATTATTTTGAGAGTGCTTTATTCTTTCTTTTTAATTTACAGGATATTTGATTCATAAAATTATGTATGAAACTTGTTAAAAGCATCCACGGGGATTCACCACGGACTTCCACCTCATTGGACTTATTTCAGTTTCTCTCTGTATACGTGTAAACTGCCACTTTGTAGTAAATCAATTACTCGAAGTAGGCTTCTCCCATTATTAAGCCGAAACTATAGTCGTCGGTATTTCATTGTGATTAAATATTTTTCACCTTATTCAGATCTACCGGCTTGATTTTTTGCGATTTAATATGAACAGCACATGTAAATCTACTACGTTATTACACAAAGTATGTTAGGAATATAATTTATTTTCAAAAAAATTTTTCATTTCAACTCGAAAGGCTCTTCACGATGTAAAGTATTTTAATTTTTATAAAAAATTTTAATCATCCTTTTTAGTGTGTGTTTATTTTTAAATTTTTTTAAAATAAAATAAAATATATTAGGAATGCTGGCTGTTCGGTAAGTATCTAGCTAAATATCAGAACAGTTTTCTACCTTCTACCAAATCCGGTCAACCAAATAATTTCTTTGGGAGACATTTTCGAGAGCAGTTTATACGTTTTCACAAGAATAACAGTATCCTAACACCAAGACAGATACCCAAATGCTTCACCTCTGTACAACAGTAGGCATGTACCTGATGTCAATACGAGGTCTTCGTGACGTTGAATGCGCGTTAGTAACCGTGCGATAAATTACCGGCAGGGAAAGTGATAAGTTCCGGTTGGCGTTAAAGCAACACGTGTCTTTAATTAAGTTTATTTAGGAGTCGAAGGGCAACATCTCCGCAGCAAGACGTTTATTTGATGAGGAATATGGTTTTCCTCCGAAGCGGACAAAAATCAGTGCAATAAAGAAGAAATTTGAAGACACAGTTTCTGTTGAACAAAACATGCTGCGAAAGGATCACACATTGTTTGTCATTACATTACACTGTAACTGTTTCTGAAATTGGCCATCTTATTTGATTGTGGCGGTTGTGTGCAAAATTGATCTGCTTCGACTGATACACCCTGTATAATGATACCTTAAAGATTTTTTTTTTTGATTTCATACCATCTTACTAAGAACGTCTGAAAACGAAGAAATACAACCGCAACTAGCAGTGAATGTGCTTGTGTATTTACTAATAGCTATTTACACTGTATTTGTAAAATACGATAAAATGCTAAATGGTGAATAAACTGTTTTATTTGTCCATTTTTATCTCTATTCCATCAGCCTGGATAATTGGCAGAAGAAAAACGACCACGTGTCACTTTACAATGCAGAAAACAAAAAAAAATCTATTATAAAATGTGCAATTAATTACATATTCACCACACTCCTCTTTCATTCATGTTTTTACAAAGGCTAACTGTACACCTTAATTATAAAAAGTTATTAATTCTACATGTTGCGTTAAAAAAATAATTCTTTATCGCAATTAACATGTTTTTAATTTTTATGTTAACAGAATGTCGAAACGAGAACTGTACGGAACACATGCAAGGTAACCTCAATAAGACAGCGTGTGAATGCATACAAGGCTACATATCAATTCCAAACGATGAATATGAAAAATGTGTACCAAGTTAGTTGATTTTATATGTTATGCAATCGTCTCGATGCTATAAAGCAGTTTTGTTTCTTAGATTACTAATGTTATTGTCTCAAGGTTTCGAAAATGATTTACCAAAGTTGCACAAAGTAACATGTTAACAAATTTTCCTATTGAATTATTGATCTTTGTACATGAATATATTCTGCAAAACAATTGACTGAAACGTTATGAACTATTATTTTTTTTAAACAAAAAAATGCAAACCAGAAATTTATACAGACAACAGGCAGTGCAATGCTAATAAGACAGGATGTGAATGTAAGGAAGTTTATCTACCAGATCCAAACGATGAACTAAATAAATATATAACAGCTGAATTTGTCTTATTTAGTTCAAATTCAAATTTCAGTCAGATGGAATTCTTGTTATGAATTGTTAAACTTCATCGGATTTTTATCAACAGAGAAATTTGTATTTGTAGTAAAAATATTTCTGAAATCTATTAAATAGAATAGAAATACCCACGTAAAACCATAAAATTTAGTTATCACTAGCACTCCCGGTTTCTTATGTCACTAATCTCTTTCTTCGGGTGAAGCAAGGAAAGAATGACCCTCAATAAATGTGAAAACATCCAGTAGAGAGCAGAAATAAGGCAAATATATAAGTTAATGTCAAAGACGTAAAGGAACCTCACATTATGTAAACAGGTGGTGGGCATCAGCCTATAGGACTAGATTATATCACGTGGATGAAGGGGTTAGGGTAACAAATGAGTAGTTAATTGGTAATAGAACGTAATTAAACCGCTAAATACTCGTATAAAGACGAGAGTGGAAAAGAGAAATATTAAAAACTTAACAATTTAAAAAAAAATCAATTAAAAAACATTTAACATTATAAAAATTTGGATTGTTAATTTTGAAATTAAATTTGAAAAACTCAAGAATTGTAAGTGGAAAAAAAAAGCTTATAAAAAGCAACAAAGAAATAAAATACGTGTTGAATGGCCTGGCTAAAGTCGTAAAATATAGGTAGCGGTACCGATAGTTATTTTTTTATGCGATAATGTTTTGTAGCCATCTTATATTATACTAATACTTCCTCACACGTTCTCTCATTCTATTATATAGGATTAAACTGACTTTAGTCTTTCATCTCATTGAATAAAAATGTAAAATTGTTATAAAGAACTTATTAAGTTAAGGGAAATTATTGAAAATATATAGTATTTGGTATAATTAATTATAAACATGAAAGAAGCTCGTATTTGTTTTGTTTTTTTTTAAATTTATATACAATCATTATTATTGCTATTTTAATTTTAGTAATTATCTTCTGAATGAAGCAAATGAACTTATTCACATTTTCTCTAATATTTCTTTTGAATTTTATTAAAAGAATTCAAGCCAGAGAACTGTACAGAAAACATGCAGTGCAATATAAATAAGACAGCGTGTGAATGTAAAGAAGGTCATATTCCAGATCCAAAGGACTTAGAAAATAAATGCATACCAGGTTAGTTGCTGTGAAATATTTTTGCATTTCAGTCAGGAGTAGTTTTATAACTTTCAGCAGTTAAAGTAATATTGAGTGATGAAAAGATGATTGTGCAGGAAATATGAGTCTAACAGGCTTCTATGGGATTGGATTTTCATGAAGGGTTACTGCATTAGAAATGATAAGTTCACATGTACAGTAATTCTCTGTTATATGCTGTGTAAGCAATTGAATACGTAAGTACACTTTTATATATATATATATATATATATATATATAATATATATACCGTATATATATAAATAAAAACATTATTTTTTTTTTATTTCTAAAGCCTTGAAAACGTTAGAAATGGGAATTCTTTGCTCACTTTTCAATTCTAATGTCCATAGAATTAAAACAGCAAATATTTTCCAATTCGTGAAAAAAGAAAAAAAAGAAATAAATCCAAATATTCCATAAATAAATAAAAAAACATGAAATCCGAAGTTCTTAATTTGTTGAAATATTCATTTTTATCAAATTTACTTGCTTCATGGCTGTAAGGTTTCTCTGTGGGAATTTTAATTATTTTCAGGTTCTAATTTCTCGACGAACTCCAAAAATCATATATAAGGGTAAGGTCGAATCTCATCCATAAATTTGAATATCAAAGTTAGAGAAGATCCAACCGTCGGTTCAAAATTTATTGAAGTGAGAGAAACAATCATTAATGGATTGATAAGCAGCACTGATCTGTAAGAAAGTAGGGTTAAACTGTTGTTAAATTACATACCCAACTAACTTGCTATGTCAAACAGCATATATAGGCATAACCGGCTAAGCGCCGTCTCTCTTATCGACGTTTCGCTTAACCTATCATTTTCAATTACAACCTTACAATCGATGCGTGCCTTGATTCAATGATGTATTTCGCAATACTTCACCAATGACCGCTCGCTTCTTCTCTCAATCGAGGCCATCTCAATTCGTTCAGTCTACTTATAGAAATTGTTCGCGTTTCGGCTCTTATATTTCTGCTTGAATAATATTCGTAATGGTAATTAAGTGTTGTAATAAAAGTAAAAACAAAAAAAAAAGTTAACGGTTAGATTCTGTTCATTTTACTGCACATTTGTTTCTTTTATTTATGATCGGGGTGGCCTTTGCATCACAGCATCATATATGTACAGGAAGCCCTCGTTTTACGCCGGTGTGGCGCTCCTACTTAGGCGTCGTAAATCGAATCCACGTAAAACAAACCCATTATATAATGTAAATAGGAGGGGGATATGTTCCACACATCAAAAAATATATTGCTTTTATTTAATTAAACCATCTAAATGTAAGTTTTTAGGATTAAAATTAATGTTAAATATTTACGTTCTTTCATAGGCCTACTAAATTAACATAAAATATTGTTGGCTGAAACTCTCTTCCAGGCAGCATCAATAAACTGTACGGCATTTTAAGATATTAATAGACTATCAGTAATCTTGAACAATCATATCAGAGTCTGTATCCAAAACACTGATTAATTTTCTGAAGGATTCCTGCTGATAATAAGCCTGAAAAGTAGCTATAATATCCTTGGTTCATCTGCTGCAGAAAGAACGTTGTATTAGGAGGCATATAACCAACATTAACTTTAGTCTATATTTCATCAAGATGGCCAGTAGCATTATCTAACGCATGAATAGGTTTAGGTGACATTTTTTTTTCTTTCCAGGAGGAGGGCTGCCTGTATTCATTTATCTCAAGAAATTTAATTTTTTTTTTTTTTCGCATTTTCAATTTTTTTTTAATATATTTTTCCTCATTTTGGCACAAATTCTAAACCGGCGTAAATCTGAGTCGTCGTAAAACGAGGGCTGCCCGTATCAAGAAATTTAATTTTTCTTTATATTTTTCTCTCATTTTGGCATAAATTCTACACCGGCGTAAATCTGAACCTTCGCAAAATGAGGGCTGCCTTTATTCAGATTTCTCGGGGACCAAAATGCACTTGCAAGCTAACAAAAGCTATGGTTCGGTATTCGACGATTCTCGTTAAACCACATTGCGCTGTCGGTTTTATCTAATACTCTGTAATGTTTGTATTTACTTTTAGAATGCAACGAAACTCAATGTGAAGAAAACCAATGATACAGAGATGATTTGACTGGGTGTACATGTGAAGATGAGTTTGATCCGGATACATCCGTTCCTAAAACTATGTGTACGCCAGATTAGTTAGGGATTTTTTTACCCTTATATATGACCCTGTTATTTCTTTATTAAATACTATTTTATTTACTTTTGTTGATGGATATGAAAAGAAAATAATTATAAAGGAAATATTTACTGTATTTTCAATTTTCTTAGTTGAATTGTTCTTTAGTTTAACTGAATTAACAGAAATTTTAAAAGATGTTAACATATAAATATACGCATAATTGTAAGATTTAACGTGCGCAGGAATGTTAGTAATAAAGAATAAAGATAAAAACGCACAACAATTAAGATCCACTGAGCTATTTTTGGAATTTTTGTACCGGAAAGGTCAAAACAGTCTGTATTTGATTCCCGGTACAAAAATTCCAAAAATAGCTCAGTGAATCTTTTAATTAAAAATGTTCATAAAACCCAGCACAGAATACAGAATAAATGCCTTTTTCCGATTCAATTATGGGGATGTTGTGCGTTTTTATCTTTATTCTTTATATCTAACTATACATTAACTTGTATTAAATTACTCTAATATTTATATTTTTTATTTTAAAAGAGTGCAAAGATGTGAACTGTACAGGCAATGTAACAGCGCTAAGACAGAATGTGAATGTAAATCAGATTATATTCTAGATCCGAAAGATCCTAATAACAAATGTATATTAGGTTTCTTTATATTATTTAACTTTTTGTAATGTTATTTTTTTTAGTTAATTATTTTAAATGCTTTCCACAGTTTATAACATTGCTTGGAGAATAAACAACTTTGGAATTGTAACGTTTTGTAACAACGTTGCAAAATGTAACTGAGAACATCTGGAATCCCAATTTATGCAGAAGTGAGCTTTTTTTTATGAAAAAAATATAATTACAATGATTTTTTTTTATAATTCTTCATTGATTTTCGAAATGGATCTATCTATCAATTTTTTTTTATTAATATTACTAGACGGCTACCCGTTGCTTCGCTCTGGAAGCCTCCCACATGTAACGGAAAAAAAAATTAAGAAAAACAAATTATATCAATTTATCTAGAAACTAAAACTTAAAATTAAAACAAAAAATAAAAAAGGTTTTAACTCTAAATAATACAAGCAATACAATAATGAAATCCATTTGTAACAGTCGGAAATTTGTGAAGTTAAGTTCACCAATAACAATATTTTTGTTGCTTGGCAACGCGCGTGCGAATTGTAGCGAAATTCAATTGTTGCTCGCGCACAGTTTTTTTTGAATAATACAGATTATACTAAGAAATTTTCAATTAATTCACTAAATATCTATTAAATTTTTTAAAGATAGTAATTTCAATAAGCTAAGGCACTGCATAATCTGTAGTTATTGGTTAGTAGTTATTGGGAAGATAATAATAGAAACTGATATTAGCAGTTACAACTGAATTTACCAACTGAAATTTATAATCAACAGTAAGACATTAGTTACCGAAAGCGTTTTCTGATGATTTTTATGCAGAATTCAACAGTTTTAACAAATAAGTCTTTATCTGTTATCATCTTTTATTCATATAATTTTTCTATACCTTGAAAATAAAAAAAAAATGTCAAAAAGAATTTAATTAACGACACAGCACAAATATTAGGAATAATAATTCTGTTAAAAAAATTTCAGCCTTATTGACACACCATAATTTTCTTTCTAAGTTTCTGTTTCAAATTTGATATTTTAAAGAAAAGCTTCATAAAAATTCTTATATTTTATATTTTTCCTCCTAAAATTGTTTTAATACAACCGTCTTGAATTCGGCTAACTTCCATTTTAAAGGCAAAATATTGATACTGACATCCTGTGCTCCTTCTGGCAGATATATTACGTCATTTTTTAAACCGTCTCCAAAATGAAAACGACAAGTTTTCTGTTTTCGAGATATTTTAAAGTTCAGATGAACTAAAAAATTATATAAAGAAGAAACGACGATAATCTGCTACCGTACTGATTTCTAGCGATTGAGTAGCTGCATATAGTTCAGAAACAAAGTGACCTCTATTCCATTTAGATACGTCCTGAAAATTCATATTATCCTAAGTTTGAATAAGAATTATTTATCGCGTCCGATTTCGTTGCAAGTAATTTGTTCATTTAAAACAAACGAATTTCAGTTATGAAAGTAAAAATACTGATTAAAAACGAGATCGATACAAAGCAAAAAATACATAAACAAAACACAGAAAACTCAAAAATACATTTGTTTCAAGCGATTTACGTAAGCTTTGATATAGTGCATCTAAATGCTTCAATCTAAAAATTCAATGAATTTTTATAAACTTCAAATAAACTAAATATTCAGGGCACGTTAAACCTCTTTTAATCATAAACATTTGGCTTTTTTACTTAGT
>JAFIDM010010726.1:2519-14033 GCA_023159025.1 Thereuonema tuberculata | reverse complement strand
GTAGAAAATTAATTTTTTTATTTTTCGAAAATATATATATTATACGACTAAATATTGTATTTATATTTCGTATTTTTACTCATTTACTAAATTTCTATTCCTCTTGTTCTGTCTAGGTCAATATTTATAATTATGAACTTCTTTATTTGCTATTTATCAGCATGCATATGTATTGAAATTTAATGTTTCCAGGCCAATCCACTAGGTTCGCTGCTGTTCAATTGTCTCCCAAGTTCACAATGGTTTTTCGCTCACTTTCGCGTATTATCTGTATGGTATTTGGTGTTACTTATAACAGTCAAGGTAATAAAATTCAACTTATGTAAAACTCAAATGATGAATTGTTTCAAATACAATTGTACTTGATAAACATTCAAAAGCATTGCAAGAAATATTTCGTAAATTTTTAATGGGTCTTCGAGAGATGTTTCTTATAAAAAAGGCGAGTGCTTTATGTGGTACGAGACTGACATAGGCGTCAAAATCTGAGTAGGATCTCTAGTTCAAATGATTACAAACACAAAATCAGACGGGCATTTTGTAGCAATTCACATATTTATGAATGATCTCATATTGATTGGTACTGATAAAAATCATCATATTTAGAATTGATAGGAGATAGAAAGCAATAGATCGTCATATTAGACTAATGTATTGTTCATAAAATTAATTGTTCATTAAACTTTGTGATGTATTTAAATTATATAATGATCTTCAACATAAGATGAACATCTAAATCGCATGCTTTATATTTAGAATACCTTTAATTTGAATGTTAAAAAGGCTCAATTAAGACATGGCTACATTTCGTACCACAATAAGGGTAAGGTAGGGTAAGATGACGGTGGACCCGGTAGCCGAGTGAGTAAGGGCGCTTGGCTGCGGGTTGGAGGTGGTGGGTTCGGTTACCGGCCTCGGCGGAGGGCGGGAATTTTTCAATGCTTCTTTCTCCTCCAAACGGGTCCTAGGGTCTACCCAGCCCTCTGTAGACTGGGTACAGGGTTTCTTTCCCGGCAGTTAAAGCGGGCGGGCGTCGGGCTGACCTCTGGACCTCAATCTAATTCCGTTGGTCTCGAAACGCTGGGAGCCTTAACTCCCGCGCTCCCGTGCGGCTGCATGGCCTGTTTTGTGGTTGCTTCACTTTAACTTTAACTAAAGGGTAAGATTACGAACTTAAGCTTCAGAGATTGTTTCTCGGCTTACTAAATGGTTTAAAAACCTGAAATTTGAAAGGACACTTCTTGTAACCTTTATGATCAATAAAAAAATATGAAACGCTGTTTTACCCTCCCGAATTATGAAAAATATTTCACCAAAAAAAAAAAAGAGTAATTTACCCTATCTAAGGGGTAAGATGACGAAAGGGGGGGGTGTAAGATGACGAACAGATAAAAGTAATACATTAAGATAGAAACATTTTATTTTAAAAATGCAGAGAAACAACTTCAGTTACTAACGTATGGCATGAAGTAAAAAAGTCAAAGATGAAACACTTAAAATATAAAAACAGATTGCTCGTAATGAAACAAAACTTTGAAGAATTAGGTACAACAAAAATTTAGAATAACATTATTGTTGGCTCTGGCACGTTATGTTTCTTTGCTGCAGCATTTACACTTGAGGTTTTATCTTTTACTTCAGCAAAAGCTGCATTCATTGTCGCCTTATCCCACTTTCCCCTGTTACCATTCCTTGTATAATTTCGTGGCATGTTGTTTATAATACCTAAAACATTCATAGATAAACAGTCATACATGATGATTTAAAATAAAAGAAAAAAATAACTGCAACTAAAATTCAGTTTCAAAACTAATTTTTAAAATAGGACAAAAGCTATTCATAAAAGGAACTCAAAAACATGTTGGGTAAGATGACAAACTAAGCAAACTTCTCGTCATCTTACCCTACGCCGCCAATTTGGTTTAGAACTTATTTACCATTACCGTAGCTTATCGTATACAACCTACCTGGTTCTTTACTTTATGAGTTGAATTTTGAGAATATTTTATGAAAGAGCAAAAACAACTTAAAGTAGTCGAGTAATTTCTTATGCTGTGAAGTCCAAAAATTACAAACGCACGAGAAACAAAAACATCTTAATCGCTACTGCTCGCAAAACAATCTGGCCCGACATCCCTTGCAGTGAACTTCGTTACTAACACCTTAGTCTCAGAAAATGCTTGGACAGATCTCCTATCTATGAATGCGTCGGAGAAATACCGAGTTCGTCATCTTACATGCTTCGTCATCATATCCGATTTTCCCCTACCTATAGTTTAATGTTGTTTCTTTTAGTGATGTATCACAATCTCAACGACAGTAACGATTTTAAGTTTGAAATATGTCGATTTATGTGTATGATCCCCCAAACAGAAACTTGATATTCGAAGAATATAAAACCTAACTTTCATATCTGAAATCTTTTAGAAATGGATCCTTGTCGAATAATTAGCGATAGAAAGCTATAAAAGATTTCATTGGAATCTAAGG
The DNA here is from genome assembly GCA_023159025.1 of Thereuonema tuberculata. NCBI lineage: Eukaryota > Metazoa > Arthropoda > Chilopoda > Scutigeromorpha > Scutigeridae > Thereuonema > Thereuonema tuberculata. Next base: position 11,543 of record JAFIDM010010726.1, on the reverse strand, counting down.
AATGGATTTCTATACTACTTCTAATAATCCTGAAGTATCTAGAACATTGAACATTAAATTTTAGCTTAAGAATTGTTTTTACATTGATAAGAATAAAACTAAATCCGATTAAATTCAAATTGATTCAGATTTTTACATGTGTTAAAAAGACATTTTAAAAAGAGTTGATAACAAAACACACACAAGTTAACTTTATATTTAAAAAACATACATTAAGGGAAGCTTTTCGGATTCGTGTCGCCCCCATTGTCAACCTGCTACATACTGTTGTCAGCTCAATATATATAGAAAAGTAGTTCATCGTCGTCAGGGAAACTTCAAACATTCCACGATGAAAATATTGTAAAGGAATTTAATACATTTTTTCTCTCTTACCCCTAGTGTCTCCGTTAAACTCCGTTAAACACATTTAATCTTTTGTTATAAATATTCACTCATTTTGACTGAGTGTAAAAAACTCTTAGACTAACTGGTAATATAGGACTTTGTTGTAATTGATGATTTATTTATTTATTTGAATGTGGAGCGAAATCTGCACATCTTCTTACAGCGACGCGTGCGCTCAGTCTAGGATAATATTGAATCTTTAAAATTATTTTAAATATTTTTATCGCTTGATTGAAGTTTAATAAGGACATTAACGCAAGAAAATGAAGAAATATCTTGAAATAATATTAAAAATTTAAATTCTGTAACTTTGGAGGGCTAAATGACAAAAAATATATTTTCTAAGTATGTTTCGGATTCTGCATGAATAAACAAGTATTCAAACTACAAAACTAGTTATTTCTGAAAACTGTATTTTAGAACGACTCTGTTTGTCGTTTTCTCACTTGAAAATGGTTTGTTTCTTTAATTGTCTTAAGTTGCATTGAAAAATTCTTGAAATTTTGTCAAGCCGAAACGTATGTATTTTTAAATTATAAAGTTAATTTTTTAGTAATTTGTGTATTTGGCCTCTTCAATATTAACTTTTCTATACATGTAAAATCAACCAATACTTTAATTTTCTTTTTATTTTCATATTTTTAATTTGGCATTTTGTCTCCTTTTAACAGCTGCACTGATAATCACAAAATTTGGGTCTTATCTTAGTTATTGAAAATTTTAAAAAATAGCCACATATAATTTGATCTCCACCCATTTCTTACGCTAACATTAACCTTCGAAATCCCTCGCGCAATTGCTACACTGATCTCTTTGCTATGAAATTAGAATATAAGCATCTGCTCCAACTATCAGTCTTCAATAGCCCCCCCCCCCCTCCCTATGCTAGATGCTTTTAGTTCTCATTGCGCGAACGAAAGCTGAATATATACATAATCATAATGAGAAGAATAAGAAAAATAACAATAAATAAATTAGTTAGTAAAATAATATACAGTAGAATAAAACAAAGAATGCACATAACTAAACAAAACACAAATTCTCTGACCTATTTTTTGTTATTGCGCTGGGAATCGGAGACAGTAGTCTACTGTTTCGAGACTAGTTGGCCTCTCATCAGTCCAATCCGCCCAGCTTATCAAGCTCAGAGAAATGGGACAATAACGGACAAACATACAAATCAGTGACCGCTGAATTACAAAAACATCAAAACAAAAATCAAGAATAAAAAGGGGTGAATAATTAATCCCTGCTATGCTGTTTTCCTTTCTAATAACGGTTGATGATTTAATTTTATTTTTTATCTTCAGATTCTTATCTTAGTTATGAATAAAAGATTTGAAAGTGATCCTAGAAAGAGACTTACAAAGGATAGGGTAAAGAATTTAAGTCTGCTTTCTTGTATCAGCCACTGACAGAAGCATCAAGTGCCAGCAATGAAACATTGATACTAACACAAGCAGGCCCGTAGCGAGATTTTTCTTTCGGGAAAGGGCTCATTCCTAGAACGGTCATAGTAAGGATATCTACACTCCCTATCTTATCCAAACACACAAAAACTCAGAAGCACAGGAATGCCAAGTTGACGTACCTAACAAGGGAGTGAGGGCAAACGTTAACTTCAAAGCTAGAGGAACAAATAAAATCATGGAGAGAATTATCTCTGGAATATGCACTCTTGCAGAACGAGGCTTAACATTAAGAGGAGACAATGAACAATTGGATTCTCCAAATAACGGCAATTATCTTGGTCTTCTAGAACTGATATCAAAATTTGATCCATTTTTTACTGGCTCATATGAATCGACTGATCATGAAATCCCTCTTGTTTGTCCAAAACTGTAGGAGAGGAAATGATTCAATTGATAGCAACAAAAGCTAAGGATGCAATTCTGGCTGACGTCAAAAAGGCTGGATATTTCAGCTTTCCGGTAGATTTCACCCTTGACATTTTGTGAGTTGTTTAAAGCACTCTTCCATCATCCTCTAGTCCTAAGGGTGGGGATTGGGAGAAGCCCACAAGTGGAGCAGCCTCTTATCATAAAAATCCCGAACTGCATTTAGATATACAAATAATTAATTGAAAAGTAGTCTCGTGATTGAGAGAAATTTATACTTTATAATTTCATCCTATTCCTTAAACTTTTATTAAATTTGAAGAAGAACGAAGAAAAGTTTTTTAAAACCATTTGGAATATTTATTACTAAAATCTTTTATTTCTCTGTCTATCTGTCTGTCTGGTGCAATTTCCTTAGCGAATAGAAAATAGAAATAATTTTTACAATGAAATGTTCGCAACAGGAATCGAACTTACAACCTTCTGATCCGAAGTAAGTTGTCTTATCGATTAGGCGAACGTGATTATAACTCACTTTAAATTATTTTTTGACCTATGTGTTCTTCCCCTTTCCCCATCGATAAGGAATGTATTCAACCTTTTTTTTTTTTTTAATCTCAAGATTTTTTATTTATTTCCGATCCGTCTGTTTATTTTTAATTCGAAAATGACAATTAGAACTATAATTGCCGAAATATTGGAATATTTTGAATATAATATTCTTACTTAAGCAAATTCTATGTGATATTGAAAAACAAGCCCATGGGAGCAAACAAAAACACGGGAGATGTTTGAATAAAAAAAAAAGAGTCAAGAAAGAAAGAAGCACTATTTCTATTAGATAGAATACTGAAAAATCACTATTTGTTACTCAAAAACCATCACTATTTATAGCTCAAAAATCACTGTAAAGTATCAATTGAAATAAAAAAGAAGAGTCAAGAAATAAAGAAGCAATATTTCTATTAGATAGAATACTGAAAAATTACTATTTGTAACTTAAAAAACAATACTATTTGTAACTCAAAAACCACTGAAAAGTATCAAGAGGAATAAAAAAAAGAGTGTCAAGAAGAAAGATACACTATATCTATTAGTATTATTACAGGAACATACACAGCAATAAAACAGAACTAACTTTGTGAAAAAAGACGTAATATCAGTAACATGTTTCGAAGAATTTTCATCCTCAGACTGTATGAAAACATGAGGATGAAGATTCTTCGAAACATGTTACTAATATTATGTCTTGGTTCATAAAGTTAGTTCTCTTTTATTGGTGTTTATGGTCCTGTAACAATTTTATTACACACATTATGAATAATAACAAAAATATATCTATATTATTAAAATCTTTTATTTCTCAGTCTGTTTGGTGCAATTGTTGTAATTTGTGAAAATAGAAATAATTTCTACAAGTTCGCTACGGGAATCGAACATGCAGCCTTCTGCTCCGAAGTTAGACGTCTTAGCCATTAGACCACGAGGACTATATTCTAATTTCTACAAAAACTAAAAATATATCATAGATATATGATTCACACGCTGGTTCTAAAAGCAGTCGTGGATTAAGAGAATATAGACATCAAAAATTAGATTAAAAAAAAAATTTAATTTTAGATTTAGTTTATTTGAGATAATTTGTGTGTGTGTGTTTTTTTAATAAATAAAAAGTTGTTTTCCGTCACATATGCGAGGCTTCCGGAGCGAAGCGACGGATATCCGACTAGTAGCAAATAAAAAAATGATTTTCACGACGGACCAGATTTTTATTTGCCTTACTTATATCAATTTACATTGAAATATATCCCTTTCAATTATGTGTTCCTTAGAGAAAAGATACGTTTGTTTACTACTTGTATTCTCAATGATGATTATCGTATAAGTTTTGTTCTCATACATATAAAGAGTTCTGTTCTTTTTTTTTTTCTTCTCGTAAATTCATGCAATACATTAATACAAACATCTCTAACAAAATGGCAGTATTACATATCAAACATTAAAATAAACTCATTACAATAAAACCCATGATCATCTTACAGTAGATACAGAATTTCAAACTTGTATGAATATAAAAAAAAAAACCATTTCAAGTTCTGTAAACCTTTGGTTTATACAAGGGAAGAAAAAATAAATATAGGTTCTCGCACCCTGACCAATCATCTGGGGATAGCTGTTTCAGCCTTTTTTTGCTTGTTCAGCCTGTATTTAATTCATTAAACTTATTTTATGCATGTAATTTTTCATCTCTGCTTAAATTAAATCCTTAACTTCCCTGTTTCAATTCATTTGTGTCTGGTGGTTGCTGGAACAGTGAATTTAAGGCCGTGCTGGACACGATTATTTTCCTTTATGTGGTTTTCGTTGGAATGCCACTTCTGGGTACTGTGAGGGTTGAATCTAGATAATTTTTAGAGCGAGAGGAGAGCAAACTCAGTGTTTAGTGCCCCTTCCTACCTCTGTTTTTTGCTGCCAAAAACGTATTTTCTTGGTTAGAAACGTCCTCTCTTGCTTCTGTTGGCAGGCCGCCCTGCGCCCCGTATCATTTCTCGGAATACCGGCTGCCTGTCTGTTATTCAAAGCCTATGTATTGAGTAGCCAATACAAACCCGAACAAAAATGAATTTAAATATTAAATAGACGTTATTTATAAATACGCGTACATCAATGTATTGATTCTCGTAGTTTCAACAAAACTATATTTATTGTGAAGGTCATTTTTTGTCTACCCCTTCCTAAGATGCCGCTCTGGGAGCGTGACCCATCTTGCATCTGTCCTCCTAGATTCAGCCCTGCGTACAATTGTGGCGTCTTTTACCTTTTCACACACACTGAGCAATCATCAAGGGTAAATCTGACTGAAGAAGCCTAATGAGGCTGAAACAACTGTCCCAGATTCCCGAGATGATTGTTCAGAGTGCGAGAACCTGTATTATTTCACGGGTCTATTTTTTGAGTTATTGCTGAAGCTTCTTTTACGCATGTTAAATTTTATTTCTGATCAAATTAAGATACTTGAGCAGAATTTAAAATAAAAATCATACAATGCTTTACTCTGGCCCTTTTTAATTTTTGACTGTGGTTGAGAGCCCCCCGCAACTTAATAGCGCCTCGGGCCTCAGAAAGGGTAATACGATCCTGAGTACAGATATTACATCCAGTTTCTGCTTCATTTGTGAATTTTCATCAATAAACAATCATTTTACTTATTTTTTTTTCTTCTTTTTCTAAATCAAAAATAGTGATTTTATATGACTTGTGATAGTACATTCCAGAACAGAGATAAAAATGATTGAGATGTAGCAGAAAAACATAAATATATAAAACAATGATATATTTTTTTTATTTCTATTCTCAGATACATAATAAAATTAATTGGAGGGTATATCTAGTCTAGCGCTATGTATCCTCAGGCTGGTTCTAAATATAATAAATAATAAGAAAAGTTTATTACTTAAAAATAATAGGGTAAAGAAAACAAAAATGGAAGCAAATCAAAAACTTATAAATTTCTTTGAATAAAAAATTGCAAATACTAACCAAAGTAAATGAAAAGTCAAAAATTCCAAAAATTCAATGTGGAGAAGATATGAAAACGTAATTCAAGAATACATGCAAATAATAATGTCTGAAACACACAAGAAAGAAAATCGTAATCAAATTGAACTAGGCCAACTAAGTATAATAGATAATATAAACTCATGGAATCCTAAAAATAACACAAACAATGTATTATTCCTGAATATCAGAAGCCTTAGATCAAATTTTCTCTACCTGACCACAAACATTCTAACATTGAATGTTTTGATTTAGTTAAACTAGTATGAGTTAACATCAAAGAAGATGAAATACCTCTTTTCAATAGTTTCAATAGTTTTCAAGAACAACTCCTAGAGGCGGTGTTGTCCTTATTTTCAATAAGAACATTCCGTAACAACTGTAAATTCGAATTCAATCACTTATGAAAGTATGTTCCGTATAATTAATACAAGCACTCCAACTTTGAATGTCTTACTTATGCTATCTATAAACCATCTCACACCAATAAAAATTTATTCAATAATGAATAAAAAAAAGCACAATTAAGAACAAAACAAATTCAAGTTTAATTTATGTAGATGATTCCAACATAGACAATAGTAGAAAAATACTAAATAAAACTACTTGTAAATATTTACAAACCTTTTATAATTTTTGTTTTATAAACCATAGATATAAAACCACCAGCAGCGTAACTATTGGCCCAATAGTGCATTGATCACAGTTTCTCTAATACTAACAAGGGAATGGTTAGGTTTGACAGGTCGAAACATCCCTTGAAATTTTAATCATTTATTCAGGACATCAAGTAGTTATTGTATACCAAATTTTAGCTGCTCTTATGCACTGGAAGGGGATCAAACTGTTTTGAAAGATAATATTGAAATTAGATCAGTATTTCCAAATTCTTCTTTTAACTTCTTCATTTTCATCTTTGTTTATTAAACAAAAAAACACCATATCTCCATAACATGTAGTTTATTTAAAAACTTTTCGGAATTTTCGGGATGATAATACGCCATCCCTTCTTCAAGCGAAATGAACTTTTATTGTGTAGTACATTGTTGACGATGAAATTCTAGAACATTTACTATTATAAACTGTTGAAATTTGTAACTGGGTCAATCAATACAGTAAAAAAATAATGTATAAGATTTTTTTTTCGTATCAGTAATTTTGCAACTGGAAATTCAAATAGTTTACATAAGAAAATGTTCGGAAAAAGATATATGTATATAAAGATATTATATATATATATATATATATATATATGAATGTTTTTTCAATGCAGTAGTGGAACATGCTAATTCATTCAATAATTTGAATATATTCATTATAAAAATACACCATCATGTATAGTTGGAGTCATTTTGTGTCTAACCACATGCTGAGGTAAAATGCCACCATCAAAGCAGCTGAGCGATTTTGAGCCTGAGTAGTCACAGGCTGCCACGTTAGTAGCCAGTGTGTGCGAACGCCACTGAACCTGCCAAAGTCGACCGTTAGTGCTATTATCATGAACTCAGCGAAACGTGAAGGAATGGAAACACGACATCATGGAGGTGGCTGAGCCAACATTCTGACCGATAGAGACCGGAGGGCCCTAAAGTGATTGGTAGGCCAGAACAGGGCTGTTCCAGCGGAACAACGGCGGCAGGACTTCGAGCAGATAACGGGAACAACTGTCAGTATCACGACGATTCGTCTGGACCTCCGTGCCTTAGGGTACACGAGTCGGACTGCTCCCCACAAACCTAACATCACCCGTGTAAACGACCAACGTCGTATGGCCTGATGCAAAGAGCGACGGTCTTGGTCGATGAACCGCAGGAAGAGCATTATGTGGCGCGACGAATCATGCTTCACACTCAGGGGAGGGCTGCTACCTGATTGTTTCGTTCCAAAAGTGAAGTTTGGCGGTGGTGGTGTGATGGTGTTGTCGTGTTTCTACTGGTTTGGAAGTGGTCCGTTGGTTGTGGTTGAGGGGATTACGGCATCCACATAGTATGTGAACATTCTAGACAATTCCATACTTCCTACGTTATGGTCGCAGTTCGGTAAAAGGGCCATTTTTATTTCAGCACAACAATCCGCCGTGCCATAAGGCCCGTGTTGTCAGCGCTTGGTTTCTGGAGAATAATGTTCAGAAGCTTCAAAAGCCCAGAGCCCGGACCTCAACCCTATTAAACATCTGTGGGATGAATTGGAGCGCCGAATTTGTGCGCATCCGATGCGACCGCAAACACTCATCCAACTTGCGCAGGTTTTGAATGAGGAGTGGGCAAAAAATACCGGTTGCTTGCTATCAGAAACTGCTGGAGAGCATGCCACGGCGTGTGGATGCTGTGCTTAGCGAGTACTATGGCTTTTTGCCCTATTAGACTATTTTATACCATAGTGTCTTTTTCATACCACACGTGACCACTTTCAATTGATGAGGCAGTGTATAAACTTAACACACCAATTTAATTCTAAAAGATTCTTTTATTCTATTGTCGTTTCGAGATTTCTTAGATAGAAAGGAATCAGTTTGTAAAATAATCGACAACTTGGGATTAAAAATTTAAATTTACATTAAAAACACTATCGATTTCGTTTTTACTATTTTAACCGTTTTCGAGTGAATTTAAATATATAAAATAAATTATTTTATATATTTACAAATTATAGTCAAAATGAAGGAAGCCAATCAGAAGACCTGAAATCACAATCCAATCATGAATAAATTCCTGGATCTGACTATTCAGAGTTTCAATGAAGCAGACCAGTTGTGACCAGTTTCAATAAGGTGACGTCATGTAGGTTTGGACACAATCAGGAGAAGAATTCGGAGGCGTAAAAGAAACAGAAAGAGAGAGAAGAAAAGCTTATGCAAAAGAAAGGGTTAACGTGCTGACAAATTTCACTGAAAATGTCTGTTAAGCCCAGCACAGAATAAACAAAACAATTGGCTTTTCAGATTCATTTTACGGGTGGATTAGGGAACAGCTGTTTCACCCTTCTAAGGCAATAAACAAAATTTCCAAAAAGCCGAGAGGCAGTATTGGAAATATTCCCTACAACTAGTAGGCGAATAGCAATAAATAACAAAAACACAAAGAAGAGAAACAAAAAACACGGCTGCATTTAAGCAAAAGAAAGGGTTAACGTGCTGACTGCCTCTCGGCTTTTTGGAAATTTTGTTTATTGCGTTTTCGCCTTTGGGAGGCCACAGTCAGGCTGGCTGCTGACTTCATCATAGGCTTCGCCTTTCTGATTC
>JAFIDM010010725.1:0-14034 GCA_023159025.1 Thereuonema tuberculata | reverse complement strand
TAGCAACAATTTAAAAGAATTTTTCATTACAATATTCATGTAATAAATTTGGGAGTTTGCGAAGTCTCTGAAGTGGCAGGACACAACATACTCGCGGGGAAACATTGTCCCCTAAGTTACTACAAAAATACTAAAATGTTCGTAATTAAACTAATATCGGTCACTCTAAAGCTTTTGATCAATGACCTAATAATACTTTGGGGTAAAAATAAAGTCCAATAATTGTTTCCAAAAACAATATTTATTAAATTTGTGATCGGACACACTTAGGTACAAAGAATAGTTGGTTGATCCATAAACACATTGGTAACACTTCAATGTTCATAAACATAGAGATCAACTATAATAATTAATGAACTAATGAAGCTCATATTGTAAGGCATTATTGACGGATACTTCTCTGTTATAACATTTTTTAGCTTTTATTAACAGTGATTCATAAAATTTGTTTAAGTATTGATCTACGACAGTATCGAAAATGACCGGTTTATCCACTATCAAATCATGATCTTTTTTTTTGTTTTTTTATGATGGAGCGCAGTTAAGTACTGCTCATGGCCCTGTTTAATTGCCGTGGCCTGCTCCGCCATTCGAATTTTCTCCTTCCTTTTGGTCTCTCCATATACTGAATGGTATATGGTATTAAATGTCGGAAAGGAGAAAAGGGGTGTCAGTACATTGGAGAAATAAAAAGGAAGGTGAAAATTCGAATGGCGGAGCATGCCATGTATTGGACATGGTTTGTGAAACTGCAATCTCATTTTAATTTGTTAACTTGAACTGAAATACTTTATAATCTGAAATTTTGAAATTTTGTCCATTCTTTGTTGCAGACTTCTTAAAGTATTGAAGAAAGTGATTTTTATAATTTCTTATATCCTTTCCTAAATGATTCAGTTTTTTTGTTAGCCAAATAGTCTTTAATATTAATTGATTCTTGCTCTTTCTGCTAGTAGACAATTTCTGTTGCATTTATTGTATTGATGACCCTGATTTGTATACCTCGTCTGTTTTGGGTATTTTTTTTAAAGATTTCCTTTATGTACAGGTACAGCTGTTGTAAAAGAAGAAGCTGGAAAGTCTGAAAATATTCAAAAAGAACAACTGGAATCAACTGAAAACAACCAAGGTGATGATAACGTGAATCCGACAAGTAAGGCAGATGATGTTGAAGATTTTATAAGTAGATTGCATCAGCAGGAATATCCTACTGATAAAGGTCACTATGATGGTACTATTTTGTCGGCAAAAGTTAAGACTTTCATTATTAGTACCGGAAGTTGCCAACCCAAAGGGCCATTTCCTAAAGATAAAAAGAACAGATCATTTTCTTGCACCTATTACAAAAATGAAACAACAACAAGCCAAAAATTTCCCTTAAAGTGGCTTAACTATTCGTTAAAGAAAGATTGTGCTTACTGCTTACCGTGTTGGCTATTTTCTACATCTGGGAATAACAAAAGTGGTTGGGCCGATGGTATTAGAGATTGGCAGGGACTGTCAAGGAAAATAAAAGATCACGGTATATCAAATGATCACATTTTAGCTTGTATGTCTTTACATCAGTGGAAAGCAAGTAAATGTATTGATGATCATATAGATTTGGAAAGAAAGTCTCAACTTACGTTTTGGGCCCAAGTTTTAGAAAGACTTATAGATATCACGCTAATATTAGCAAAAAACTCTCTTGTATTTAGAGGTGCTAATGAGGGCAACTATGACGGAAACTTTTTATCTTTGGTTCAGTTGTTAGCAAAATATGATCCTATAATGGCAAGAGTTGTAACAATCCCTGAGGGTCAAACCAAGTATTTGAGCCATGATATTCAAAATCAAATCATCAGCTGCATTTCTTCAACTGTCCTGAAAGGTATCGTGAATAAAATCAACAAAGCACAATTTTTTTCATTGATTATTGATACCACACAAGACCTTTCTAGTTCCGAAAAGAGGAAAGTTAAATTTGAAGAATCTTTCTTAGGGTTTTTCCATGTAAGAGACTCAACAGCAGATGGGTTATCCTCCCTTGTCATAAAGTGTTTGGAAGGCTTTGGTCTAGACATGAAGAAATGTAGAGGTCAAGGCTATGATGGGGCAGCCACAATGAGTGGAGCTTACACTGGCTTGCAGAGTAGAATACAAGATATTCAAGAACTTGCCGTGTATGTCCACTGTGCAACGCACAACCTCAATTTAGTGATTAATGATGCAGTAAGTACTATAAGAGATGTAGCCAACTACTTCTCAACTCTTCAATCATTGTATGTTTTCTTCGGCCATAGTATTAACAGATGGGACATTCTTTCATCAATAACAAATGAGTCAGAAATAACATTAAAAAAACTTAACCCTACGAGGTGGGCATCAAGGCACGATTCAATTTTAGCTATCAAATTGAGATACTTAGACATTCTAAAAGCTCTTATGAAAATTTCCCTTGAGAGTAAGAAGCCCGATGAAGTGTCAGAAGCGCGAAGGTTGATGAAAGCAATAAACAATTTTCAGTTTGTCATGTTAACTGTTATCCTGTCAAAAGTTTTCACTCAATTGAATATTGCTTCCAAATCACTCCAAGGAAAAGAAACAGACTTAGAGAGAGCTTCGACAATCTTTCAAAGGAGCAGAGAGAGGTTGTTGCAAATGAGGAATGATTACCAAAACATGAAGGAGGAAGCTGTAACTCTCGCTGTAAAGTGGAATGTTGATCCTATTTTCCCTCAGAAGAGGCAGCCGTTGGTGAAAAAACACTTTGATGAGCTAGCCGAAGACTACAGATTTTCAGATGGAGATAACCTGTTCAAAATAAATGTCTTCTACAAGCTTCTTGATATTATTAATGGTCAGATTACTAAGAGGTTTTCAGCTGTTGAACGTGTTGTAGAACAATTTTCTGTGTTGTTTCCAAAGGTTCTAAATTCCCTTTCAGAAAAAGAGATCCTGGAAAGAGCTGAGAACCTTCAGAAGATTTACGAGAAGGATATTGGACCCTCTCTAGGTCTTGAACTAATTTCACTGTGTGAAAGTCTTGGTGAAGAAATTGCTAAGTGCAAGACAGTCTTTGAGCTTACTAAACTTTTGTTTGTTGACTTTGAGATAATGTCCTCCAGTTTCTCTGAAGTGCTAACAGCCTTGACCTTGTTTCTAACCCTGCCCGTAACGGTTGCATCAGCCGAAAGATCATTTTCCGCACTCAAGAGGATAAAAAGTTACCTGAGGAGCACAATGGGTCAAGACAGACTGAGCGCTTTGGGATTGATTGCCATCAACAACAATGAGGCATCAATAATTGATAAAAAGGAGCTTATAAAACGCTTTTCTGAAATGAAATCAAGGAAGAAAACTTTTATTATATAGTATAGTATACACTGTAACATTCATTCATCAACAATTTGTGTTTAATTAGTAAATAAAGTAAATTTATTATATCTACAAATGTGTGTTCAATTTAATACATAACCAATGTCCATCATATCCTTACGAATTAGGTGTTACAAACAAAGAAAACGAGCAAACGAAAATTGGGGGCCCGTGAAGAATTTTCGCGGGGGGGGCCAACAATTTCTAGATCCGGCTCTGGTCTAACACATTGTTCAACTTATTGAATTATTTGCACACAAGTTTCAGGACTATTTAATAACAAGGGATGGTCTAACTTTGTGTATTTCACACATTTTCCATACAGTTCTTTAGGGAAAATTTTGCTAATGGCAAGATTCTGAAAGAAAACCATTTGAAATGAAACAATGAATTTTCCTGAAAAGGAAATTTCACAGTCTTATAATTTGTCTCTTATCATTAAAGATCTTTTGTGCCTAGCAGTTAGGAGGCAAAGGTTCTTCATTCTATACTGCTTACTGTATTTTATTATTATTTGCTCTTGTTGGTTTTCACTTCTGGGAGCGAGAGATGAATCAAAAACCCCTTGATCTTTCCTGGGCTTATCATCGAGTGGAAATCTGGCTGAAGAGTCATTCAAGGAAGAAACAGCTGTCCCAGATGATAGCCCAAGGTGTGAATACAAAATTAATGTATATTCTTTCATTTCTGCTTTTCATTTTACATTTCGTACATGTTCAATCAATTATTCCTTTTTTTTTTTTTGCAAAAATTTAATTAACCACGATAAAAAAAGAAAATCCACAAATATTTTAGGGGTATACTTTAACGAATTTCTTAGATTCTATTTCTATAAACATCAAACTCTAACACAAAACAAAGAAGTCAGTATCTAAATCAATATTACAAAAAATATCTAAAGTCAGCAATAAAATCTTGATATTATTTTTTAATTATTTTTAAATCAATTGACTATTAAATTTTTTAAAGTCATTGAAAATTATTAATCATAAAGTTCACTTTTAACTTATCATAGTCTTTATCTTAATTAGAAAAATAAGATTAAAACATCAGAAATTTTGTTTTCATTCTTACTGATTATTTTTAAGACTTTCCTTTGCTATTGATTAAAAAAACAAAAACAACTTTAAAATCACTTAAAATAATATTACCACACACACAGAAGTAAGTTTTTTTTAAATATTTTTATTTATTTTTTTAATAAAACTCACATTTCAATGATGTATACGACTTAAATGTCTTAATTATAACAAGCTTTTTTCCCCAATTTTTTTTACAATAAAACTATAAAACTATAGACTAATGACATTTAACTATAGACTAATGTCTAATGTGACATAAGTCAAACAGCATTTCCTAACAAACCTGAAACTTAAAAGCCTTGTTCATTTGGACATGATCAAAATTGGCAAGTTAATTTATTAGTTATTGACATTCCTTGGCCTATTTTGTTTTTACAAAATTTACATCTATATTTCAACTACTTCTGTTGTGTAATCTAATCTGATCACAATATCTGTACAAGTAAATCAGTTATTTACTGAAAAGATCTTTCACAAAATTTACTGTAGAAAGGCTTTTTTTATTTCTGATAGAATTGAATATTGAAATGCCTTACATATGAAAACATTCTACAAATAAAAACATTTTTCACAAAACAATAACTGACTTTTATTCTTATGATTCTGAAAAAAAAATTCCAACAAACAACAAATACAATATTAATTACCTAAATGTCCTTTAATATGATTTTTTAAATTACTTCCATTAGAAAGCTTTTTTCACAAAACTCACTTTTAAATTACTTTTCACCAGTACGTGATGTAATGTGGGTTGTTAAATTGGCTGCTTGTGAAAAGCTTTTTTTCACAAAACTCACATTGAAAAGGCTGTTCACCTGTATGTGATCTAACGTGGGTTGTTAAAATGGCTGCTTGAGAAAAGCTTTTTTCACACAACTCACATTTAAATGGCTTTTCACCGGTATGTGATCTAAAGTGGGTTGTTAAGTGGTGTTTTAAAGAAAAGCTTTTTTCACAAAACTCACATTTAAATAGCTTTTCACCTGTATGTAATCTAATGTGGGTTGTTAAATTGGCTGCTTGAGAAAAGCTTTTTTCACAAAACTCACATTTAAAAGGCTTTTCACCTGTATGTGATCTAATGTGGGTTGTTAAGTGGTGTTTTAAAGAAAAGCATTTTTCACCAAACTCACATTTAAATGGCTTTTCAATACTTTTCGATGACATATCTGTAGCTTAGCTGACTGATGGTTTTCAATAATTTGTTTAATATCGATGTATCATTTACTCAACAGTTCGAAAGCACAAAGAACTCAGCACTAATGAATTGATGATGGACTTGGAGAACTGCAGGATGATTATTTGAAAGTATAAAACTATATCTGCCGTAAAACTTAAGGAAAAAATATATCTTCTTGTTGGGCTTTGGAAGCAGATGGTCCAGGTAAAACCTGAAATTCCTTTGCCAGCTCTTTTCAAAAAAAGCTTTCTAATAAACATTCAAACATTTAATTACGAAAAATCTAAATCTCCGTCTATGGATCACGTGATCTGTATTTTTCCGACATCCGGTTGGGAGTCATGTGACTTTGACTTCCGGTTAGTGGCCGCTAAATTCTTACTTCCGTTTCATGGAAAACATGAGGGTTTGAGTGGTCATTGTTGATCTGTTCTTCAACTGTGTAGGTTGCCTCGAGTAGTTGTATTATATAATTAATTTGAAATTCATATTTTTCTTCTCAAAAAAAATAATTTATATCTTTGATTAAGAAATGTATAAAGACAGGAACCTTTCGTGAATAAAAACTCCGTCCTAATAAAAAAAGGATAGCAAATTTCCTTGTCATCAATAGCATGAACATTTAATTAAAACGTAATTCTTACATGAATGTATCTGGTTTGTTGTTGTTTTTCCAAATGGGTATTAATTATCTTTTGAAATCTTTCTGCAATTCATTCACCAGTGTGCACAAATTGTTATCAGTCGCTTTTAAGTAAATAGTAGACCTACTGAAGGTATTCAGATCTAATATAAATACTAAATGACAACTAAACAAAAAAATCAAATTTTAAGTCTTAAAATATAAGATACTAATAAAAAGTCTTTATCGTCTTTTCTGGTAGCTGAATGTATGCATATTTCACTTTAAAGAACTTAATTTATAAAATTACAGTTTAAGTTCTAGCCATATTGTATTAGAAAATAAATTTTAAAATACGCCCTTGATAAAAATGGAATTGATTCATATATTTTTTAAAGGTAAAAATATCGGTGAGATACATTTCAATTTCTAGTGAAGCTTGGATTTAACTAAAGTATATATAGTAATTTGAGTTATAGTAAATTTATTAACATGATTAATTACTATTAATATTTTAATAATAATACCGTAATCCTACATTTTAAATACAACATATTCTTTGGATTATTTTCTTGAAGCTTAGCAACCAAACAGTGGTTAAAACAATTACCATATTATTTATGTAGTTTAAAGTTAAGAAAATTTAACTATTCATACCTTATTCTGAAATCATTGTTGCTTGTTAATATTTATGTATTACTGTTAATAAATACTCAGAATAGTCATAATTGTTTCATCTTTGCAAAAAACAAAACACTGATATATCCAAACTGGATTTTATTTTATGAAAACCACTGAGCAACAATTGAGAATTAAATTTAAGATGTAAAGATGTTCAATATAGCTATGTAGGCAGATGGGGATTTAATAACTAATAAATTCATAAATCAGAGCAAAACTTTGAGGTAAAGCTGGTTACAATATATGTAATTCAGCTTTTGATGTATTTCTGAAGTATTATCATGAAATTTAATGTTCAAGCTGTATTGTGTAAGATCCTAAAATACATATATATTTTTTTTAATACTGCGATTCCATACCGAAAATTTGAATAAATTGATTGTACAAGAATCAATGCATGCTAAATAGATTTTGATTATTCTTGTACCATCAACTTATCAAATTTAAATCAAATCCATTTATTTTACAGTTTTTAATTGTTGTTGAGAGAAATGCTCTTCTTTTGCACCTCCACCTCTAAACTTCTGAATTAAAAAAGAAATTATCTTTATTAATGGAATAAATAAACATTTTATATTTTGCTTTGTAGCACTGGCATTTCATCAAAAACTGTAACACTTCAAATTCAGTGTTTGTGTCTGTTTATCATTAGCAAATAACTACTGCACCTTAATAGTGGTCATTTTTTTTTTTCCATTATTGAAAAACAAAATCAATTTCATATCTTTCATGATCGAACATGTAGAAGAGTGAAATCCAATATTTATATATGTGCACAATATTTAAAGTTGTAATTTCAATCATTTTAGGTCTTCATCAGATTCGTCCATGAAATTGTTGAGCCTATAACATGAGAAATATAAAAACCTATGAAAAATTGCCTATATTGATTTAGAGAAATATCAATTCTTATTAATCCACTTTTCCTCACCTACTACTTTAAGTGCGAGCCCTTGTATGTTACATGAGGACCTTTGCTTCGGTGATCAACTGTCATATGCCTCCCGATAAGTGTTTGACCCTTTCCTGTTTGTCTCATTACATAGGTTCACCGCAAGTGTCCAGTGGCATGGTTCTCCCTTCAAAGGTGCCAGGAGGCACGGCTCCTTTGTCGAAACAGTCTCATGGTACTGCTCTTCTTAGAAGCTGTCGGGTGGTACTGTTCCTCCTTTGGAAGGCCCCTGGTGACATGGTTCATTCATAAAAACTGCCACACAATAGTGCTCTTCCATCAAAGTTGCCTGATAGCATTATTCCTTTCTCAAATGTTCTCAGTATCACTGTTTCTCTTCTGAAGGTATCCAGTGACAGTACTCTCCCATTAAACATGCCCAATGACAGAGTTCCTCATAAGAAGGCTTTGTGGTCTAATATAAGGCGTGGTTCTGTCATTTCCAGTGCTCGATATCATGGTTTTATGTTTGTCTGCTGTACGTAATAGCAATGGTGGTATTGATAACATCAATGAAGATGCCCAGTTTGATTCATTTTCAAGTTCTAAGATGGTTTTTGTGTTTGTGTGCATCAAACTGGGCATCTCATTAGGAATAGATAAAAAAATAATTCTCCTAACCCTGATCTTCCATATTCCGAAATAGAATATAAATGTTCATCAGTATAGGTTAATCAGCCAAGAAATTATAACGTTAAGTGAAGTAAAAGACTTCAAAATGACAGTATGTGTTAATCTTTAGAAAGTTTGAAATATATAAAAACTTTGATTTTCCTTAATCACAATAGTGACATCTTTAAAGAAATGTATTAATGGTATTCAGAAAACTTGATCTTAGTAACAAAAGAAGATGAAGAAATACATGAAGTTTGCAGTGAAACCCAAGTGTCTGCAGAACATGTGTAGCAAATTCCTGGTGTAAAGGTTGTGAGATTTAATATAATTACAAAGATATGCTACCATAGGTGACAGTAGACGGTACTACCTGCGGCTGTCTGGCCGAGGGTCAGGCGACCACTACCAAACCTGACAAACTAAGGCAGAACCAACGGTTTCGATCGAGGAAATGTCACATAAATTCACCAAAAAGCTACTGCCCTGTAGATGTTGCAGGGGACTGCTAAAGGCTAAGGGAGATCACCCTGACAGAAAACCCTCCCTTGTGTCAGTCACAGCAAGCCAGCAGGAGAGAGAAATATTGTATGCTTTCAAAAACAAAAAGAGCCTTGGATGTAATGAAACTCAATGCCCGAATATGACAACATCCTTACATACTTCTGCTGCGAATGACGACTTACAGCCCGATGAAAATCAGCGAAGATGTGTAACGAGAAAAACCAACATGAGAAAGATTAAGACAAGAATTGGGACACTTAACATCATGAAGGGTGAAACAGCACAGTAACAACAGGGCTTTCACAGCATTTGCATTTGCAGATGATATGGTGATATGGGGAAGTACTCATGAGGAGGTTCAAGAAAAGTTGAATGATGAAATTCCTCCGAACTATGTTACAGAAAACCAGGAGAGATAAGATCCGGAATGAGAAGATTCGTCAAGAGATCCAAATAAGAGAATCTTTGGGTGAAACCATGGCCAGGTCCAGAATAAGATGGTATGGCCATGTGATGAGAATGGATCCATCCAGAGTAGCCAAAGAATGGCTGCTGAAAACTGTGGACGGCAAAAGACCTATAGGCCGACCTAGGAAAAGATGGTCCAATCAACTGAAACAAGATCTCGAAGATAGAGGAGTGATCTGGAGCCAAGTTCAGGAGGAAGAGTGGTATCTGCGTCGTCATAGATGGAGAGGGCTCTTGCACCGCACCCGGGAAACTGGAGATGGTTGAACGATGATGATGACAAAGATATGCTCACTGCCATATCATCTGGTAGCAGAGATTTAATGTAATTAGGAAGGTATACTCTCTGCCATTTCACCTCTTACTAAACGTCCATGTTGTTCTTTTCAAGTCATTCTCATCAACTTGCTATGAAGCAATTGTCTTGCATCTCAGTTGAATCCAACACTACAGCTATCAATGCACAAGCTTGCGTTGTGTGATTGTGTCCTATCTTGTTTGTTGCCTTTCCGCTTTCTTTCGTGGATTGTTCACTTAAAATGTCTGTCTTTGTTTGACACCATACATGTGGCTTTTGCACAAATGATGTAGGATGTATTAATCATTTATAATCTATCGTAAGTATTATAAAATTATTAATGCCTTTCATTTAAAGGTTCTTGATAAGGCTATGGAGAACTTAGAAATGATGTTCAAGAAATTGGAATCTTCTGGAAAGGAATGTGGTGAGCTGTTAATAGAATACACATTATGGAATTTATTAAATGTGATCCCAACTTTTTGAAGAGTAGCTTTCAAAGCAAAAAACGTTCACCATCCCTAATATAACAAGAATTTTCCACATTTTGCTGTCACTGTCATTGCTGGAACTTATTGTTTGAATGCATTACATTTATTCCTTACTGAAGATAATCTAGATGTCTCTCTGCCGTGAGACAGATGTGTTGGAATCTTGGCATCGGAATGGATGTTTGAAGAATTTCCTTTCCTGAGTTTGTCTGTTTCTTCATCTTTCTCTTCCAGTCTGACTCAATTCGGATAAAATTTGTTTCGAAGGCTAATTAATCGGAATAAACAATTAACTGGAAGTGGCAACAATCCCAGCCGGCACTGAATCCTTAGGGGCCTTTCTATTGGCTAGTACCGTATTCTTCAGTCTAGCCGTTAACTTTTTTTGCAGTTTGAAGATGATCATGACTACTTGTTTGAACAGTTGTTCTTTCACATTTTTTAAAGTTACCTCACTTTGAACTGGCATAATTGTAGATGTGGGTGTTTTGTTATTGGAACCATCTGAGGATATTAGACAATAATACAAACAGTCTAGAGCAGGGGTTCCCAACCTTTTTATGCTTAAGCCACCCTTTAGAATGAGATTAGAATCTTACGGCACTCTTGCTGAATTTTTTGCAATTTATATGTTTTCGATTTATTCTTTTAATTTTAATTTAACCAGGAGATAAATTTGTTCCACCTCTGGAAATGAAACCCAAGAAAAAAACATGCTATATTCATATTTTAAAAATATTCCATTACAATTATTAAATAACAAACAATGGAATAAAATTCATAATAACAAACACTTGAATAAAATACATTAATACAGTCTTATAATAGTATTGGGAACCAGTACAGAAGAACACTAGACAACTCCAATAGAAATCATTACTATTTGTAGAAACTATGAAATAAGAAACTCTCTTAAGGAATAATTATCTATAAAGCTAACAGTACATTTTCATTATAATGAGACTGTTCATAATAAGTTTGCTTCTCAGGAAGCATTTAAATAAATGCCTACTTTAAAAAAAGAAAAAAGAAAAAAAACCTTATTAACATTTTAGAACACGGTATGAGGTTTCTTATGGTAAAGGTAAATTATATTTAGATAATCTGATAATTTGAATGTAATATTATTCCTATTTAGCTAAATGTGGTCTTCCATGTTGGGACATATTTGCTGCAAGGCACTTTCATAAAGTAGATATCGTTGAAGATCTATTTCACCAAACGTAGAGAAAATCAATTAAAATTGAATTATATTTGTTTGTCAAAATGTTCCAATTGTCTATTTCATTCATATTCAGATCGCATTATTTAGTTCAGAAAGTTAAATATAGATTTGCCCATGAATTAATAAAAAAAAAAAAGTGTAACTCCTTAGCAGTTTATGAGCTATTGAACTTATTCAGAATTTAAATACCTTACAACAGTTGCTGCAAATTGGCAGTATAAAGATGGACAAAATGGGATCTGCTTTGTCCATTGGATGTACAGAAATCTGATATTGAAATGAATACAATATCAGCATTATTAGAGACTTGTCAGTATTCTTAGATCAGAGCTTTAATTCTGAAAATAATGTGAATACTTTTATGTCTCCAAAAAATATCATGTGGCAGTGGCAGACTATGATTATACAGACTGCCAGATATTCAAACAAAAGTTTCTATTAGTACCTCCTTGACTCTGTGATGAAAGCAAGAAGTGAGAGGACAAAAGGAAAGAGTAATCCAATAGATTCCTTCAGTAAGTTATGATCTGGAAAAACTGTTGAAAAACAAAACATAGATGAACCACTTTGTAGGAAATTAGCTTTGAATCCTTATTTCTTCCAACAATGTTAACTGTTTTGAAGTTTGTAAATTCCAAAATAAGCCTATTCTGCAGATTGATTAAGAATTAAAATAATTAACATGTAGATCATGTACAATTTGCTTCAAAACAGTTCTCTGAAAAAGGGTGGATTTTGTATATTTAATAGTAGATGTGCTAGATCCTTGTAATCCTTCAGCTGATAATGTTGCACAAATCCTTCAGGTAACTTTAGGTTCATCATCAGATCAATGGTTGACAGTTTCTGCAATTATCCGTCTTCCAAATAAGGGTGAAAGTTTTATTCATTGTTTTCAGTGTTTATACTCTAAATCATTCTGCTGTTGCATTCTCATTTTATATTAAGGTAAAAATATTTCGGCAATAATCTTCGATCAGACTAAGATGAGTCGTCTCTAAATTTCATGTTTTGAATCCAGCACTTAACAATGTTTCCGTAATCTTCATTTCTTAACAAATCCAATTTCAGTGTGTTGTTTTCAGAACTCGTTAAATGTATTTATCTAATTATCTATCTCCTTATTTAAATTTTGTTAGTTTTATTTGTTTATAAATATTTCAGTTGTTATATTCATGGGGATTTGCAGAGTTTTGAAAATTCTTACATATTAGGTAACCCATAAATCCACTTCCTCATTAGTGGGGGAAGATCAACAGAAAGTATAGTTTTTAGATAATGGATCTATCTTTTGTACACAACAACATACTTGTAATTTTTTTTAGTTCTTTATTGTATTTATTTATCTTTTTCCTCATATGTTATATTTCCTTTGTATTATATTTATCAGTAGCTGTATTAATAATACTGCTGTATGTAATAAATTTGCAAATAAAGATATATTTTTGTAATTTATAATCTTGTGAAATGAATCTCGTAACTTCATTCTTCTTGACAGTGGTATTATAATCTCATAATGGTTGACAGAATTATTCTGAAAAATCACAAAATTGAAATAAAAAAGGCTTTATTTATCATTATACTTTAATAATGAAGGAATCTGATAAAAGTGACCCATAAAAATTTAATTTGCTAGATTTTGTGACTGTAATATTTCTGTTTTACTAAATATTAACCAAATAAAGGAAACAAATCCTTACAAACTTAAATCTTCAGTAATAACACCCAAACCAGAAATAGTTTGTATTTTTACCTTATCACAATCTTGCTGTATGGCTTTGTAACGTTCCGATATGTTTAACTACAAAAGTGCACAGTAATTTCAACTATACATATCTTCTTTATTACATTTCTGGCCACATTCATTGCAAAACACAATAAAAGTAGTCATTTCCTGGAAATGTAACTTTACTCTCACCATATTCTGAAGTAACTCTACAATATGACATTTCTTTTACTCCTGCTGTAATCTTAATGATAAACATGTTTTAAGCAAAGGATAAAATATGACATGAAATATTAACCCAAGTTATTTTCACTGTATTTCAATTAAGTTGTAATTATTAAAAAAAATAAAAATACAGTTATTACTAGTACTTAGTTTCGTAGCGTTAAATCTAAATTTGCAATTAATATTACTTAAGTTTGTAATTTCTGTTATACTACATGAAGTTTGCAGTGAAACCCAAGTGTCTGCAGAACATACGTAGCAAATTTTGGGTGTAAAGGTTCTTGATAAGGCTATGCAGAACTTAAAAATGAATATTAAGGAAATTGAAATCTTCTGGTAAGGAATGTGGTGAGCTGTTAGTAGAAGACACATTGTGGAATTTGTGAGATCCGCACTTTTAGAAGAGTAGCTCTCAAAGCCAGTAACGTTGCCATCCCTGATATAGCAGGAATTTTCAATTTTTCGGTGTCACTTCCATTGCTGGAACTTATTGTTTGAATGCATTACATTTATTCCTCACTGAAGATAATCTAGATGTCGTTCTGCCATGAGACACATGTGTTAGAACCTGAGTTCAAATCCAGCATCGGAATGGATGTTTAAAAAATTTC
>JAFIDM010010724.1:232-13591 GCA_023159025.1 Thereuonema tuberculata | reverse complement strand
ACTTACGAAGCACTAAATAACTAAATTACGAAGCACAAATTTTCACTCACGAAGCACTAAGTAACTTGTGGAATCCTGCACGGGTGTACACGTGCATTGAACACAGAATGTGCAAGCTTTATTTTGCAAATTAATTTCAGTAATGTTTCGCTCAAATAAATTGTAGAAATTGTAGGCTATCCACGGGTTGCCTATTCTAACTAACGATAACTTGATTTAACACACCCTATTTCTAACAAACGCATCGAGAATTTGAGGCGCGGCCGCCAATACATCGTCCGCGGCGATCAACGAGGCCGGGTGCATTGTAGCAAAGGTTAAACGAGCAAAACTGCGGCGAGAGAGACTGATCTTACTCGAACACCCCGTTTTATAAACTTTAAGAGCGCCGCTGTGTGACGTCACGCGTCGCACAGACCATACGGATAGCAGGATTGCATATCTGCCCAAATAAGGGAGATTACCTCATTATTACCTCACATGGAGTGATAATGCTAATTAACCAATAGAATTACAATGCTTACAACAATTCCAAATATGGAATGATGGCCACAAGGAAATTCCTAAGAATAGGAAATTTCCAAACTCAAATAAACTCAGCTTAATTAACAAAAGAAAATTAATTCCTTATTAAAATCCTTAAATTCAACTAATCTTAAATTACACAACTACTTAAAACACCTAAATTTCTAACACTAAATTGCATTAAATCCTAATAAGTTACATTTAAAAGATTTATCTCCTAAAATCCTAAATTAAAATAAATTAAAGCCTAAACTAAAATAAAAATCACTGACAATAATTAAAACTGTCCCTAACGAAGTCTTTCGCCATTAGCTTTTACAAAATAATTACTTTGAAATTATTTTCCTTAATTGACATTTCTTTTGTCTTTACAATGATAATAATATTAATATTCTAATATTAATAGTTATAATAAATCGACATATGAGTATTGTCACAATATATATATACAGGAAAAGTTTGTTTAGTTGTTTGTTCGTTCGCTATACACATCTAGGTTCATTGACCAAACTACAACAGGCTACAAAGAAACCTGCACAGATCGTCCCCTTACCTTGATTTAATCCCCTTGACATTTTTGTATAATTTCTAAGTACTGACTTATTAACTCACTTTGTCTCCGAAGTGGGAGTATTGATGTGGTGCAGCAGTTACGATGGTCTTTAAGGTCTGCTTTCTGAGTTCAATTCAGCTTGAAGGTAATAATTATTTGTAATTAAAATAAATTATTTTATTTTATTTTATTTTATTTTTTTGTATTTCATTTATTGTTTTCCTTTTTTTTCTTGTTTTTTAGTTTCCTTTTTAGTTATGATAATGATTTTTTTTATTATTTAGAAATAAATAATATTCTTTTAATTTTTTTTTTAATTGAATGTTCTTAGTTAGGAGCAACGAAAACACGGATCCGGATTAAGGGGGTTGACAGAATGAGAAATTTTCTTGAAGGGTATGCTCTGAAACCGCTTTCGTTGGAAACACGAAAATTAACGTTACTTTTCTTTCTCAAATATAAAATACACGAAACGAAGAATTTTCGGTATTAGCATACTAAGGGGTGTAAACGAGTGGGAGAGGGAAGGGGTTGATTATGTTGAAGGATACGCATTTCTCTGAAACCACTTTAACTTTAAAACACAAAATTTCAAATGAGTGTTCTTAATTCTAAGTTTTTAGCTTACTTCATGTAATTTGGTGTTTTGAATAAATAAAGCGTGTTTTTATGTGACATACACATAGCTTCCGATACGAAGCAGCTGTAGCAGACTAGTTTATAGATAGAGGTGATTTTGAGCTTAGTTAGGAGTTATGATTATGCTACCTTAATAATGTTTTTTCTTATACTTTCAGTAAATATTAATTAAATAAAAGCCGATCTACTGAATTTAAGGAGAGTAGGGTAAAGTGACCAAATGTCGGCCACATACTACAAATAACCAGAAAATAAAAGATCTGATGACTTAGTTTATATGATTGAAACAAATTTTTAGATTTATTGTAATTTTAATGAAATAAAGTATGGCATTATGAAAAATACCTATTATTAAGTTAACTATGCATTAATTACTATAACCTTACAATGTGAAAAAATGTCGGCCACGATACCTTAAAGTCGGCCAGGGGATGACCAAATGTTGGCCAGTGAAAAATATGCATCAGTTAAACATTGGTGTTCACAGGAATTTATTAAAAAAATCTCATTTTAACATTTACAATACAAATTTATATAAAAAATATTATGAAAATGTTTATTTTCTTCTCCTTGTTAGATTTTGGGAGTTTTCTTTCTTCTTCTTCAACTCTTCTTTCTGTTGCTGTTTTTCGCTTTCTCTTTTTTTAGCTGTTCAGCTTTCTCTTTTTTCAAAGCAACTGCTTTAAGTCTATTTTCTCTTTTTTTAATTTGTAGCTCTTCCTTTTCTTTCTTTTTTTTTGCAGCTTTCAGTTTCCTTTCATATACCATATCTGATTTTCATATAAAATGTTTATTGTAAGTGATTTATTGTATTTATTGTAACCTTATTTTCTTTATGGTACGAAAGTGTTTTCTGCAATTTATAAAAGTCAATATGTTTAATAATACAATTCTTTGCTCTGATCGTTTCAATGTGCAACAGCCTAGCCTACAGTGGAAATATTGCAATAATAGATGAAAAGAAATTAATTTTCCAATGCATTTTCTAGCCAAATTGTCCTTCTCCATCCCATAATTTCCTTGGCAGTTAAAAGGACGTTAATACTAATACTTCTCTTTTTTTTAAACTATTTTATGGCTATACCATAATTCAGAAAATTCGGAAAAAACTAGGGATTTTCCTAGTTATTTCGTGAGATCAAGGCTAGGCACTGATAGAAATGTAAACCTCGGATACTATCCTCTATTTAAATGTATCACGTTATTTTTTTTTTATAAAATTAATTTCTTTTCAGCCTACGTATATTCTTACATTCGAAAAGAAGTATAGGCCTAGTCATCCTTTTAATAGACAAAAACTGTATGTACGGATGTTGGTGGGTCAGTGTGTTTGTGTGTCATCCCAATAGCGCTATAGATACAGTATTTAAGCAAGAATACAAGGTGGCGCCCCCAACATTTCCGTGTCGTCCCAACAGCGCTATTCTTTGTGTGGATCGACATAATTTTAGGGCAGGAGGTTAACTTATAATGACGCTATAATGACTCATACACCTTATTGACTCTTCAAGCATATTTCGAAACTATCCTCTAAATATGGATAATTACATGCTTGCAAGAAGTACCATGATCAAAATACATATGTTGTTTTATTGCTGAGTCATCAGTCAAATTTTAATTGGGCTGTTATGGAAGTCTTGGCTTTCAAAAAATGAGCTTAGAACATCGTTTTCAATCTTGGGTTTTTGAAAAATGTCACGATATTTCAAAAATGTGGAATCTGTTTTTACTTCCGTTAATATTTCACGAGTTGCCACTAGTCATTAATAAGTAAGATAGATGTTTATATTTTTTTTACTAAACTGTTAAGTAGGCTAAGCTATACGCCAACAAATAAATAATGGCCGACATTTGGGCCATTCATGGCCGACATTAGGGCAACTTGAATTAGGAAAATAAAATGTAAATACTGAAGCACTTTAAGGTAATAAATACTAATTACTTAGAAAATAACGTTAAAATATCAGCTGAGCGTTTGCTAATATCAAAATCATACAAAAAAATGAAAACTAAGTATTGCTTTGGCTTGGAGAAAATGAATTATCAACTTTGCAATCTGAAGAATCTCGCCAAAACAATCGTTTCCCGCAACAATCAATCTCACGTCTTCGATAAGAGCTTAAAGTAAATGGCGACATCTGGAGATGACAATTGAAACTAAGATAGGATGGTGGTCCAAAGATGTAAAAATCGTGTAAACGAAAAAAAACTACAGCTAGACCACAAAAAACATTTGGTGGCCAACATCTGGGCACCGGCCGACATTTGGTCACTTTACCCTAGGTGCTATTTTATATTGAAATATAAAGCACTTTTATTTAAAATTAAATTGTAGTTATTAAAAATACAATAAAAAGTAAGTTAAATATTTATTTCGAATTCAATTCTTCAACTCAAATACATTGGTGTAAAATGCAAAGTGAACAACTCAAGGAACGTTTGACTAAAACAAGTAATGTCAAAAAGCAAAAACAAAGGAAAACAAAAGAAATTTTTTTTTCTAATTTTATTCACTGAAAATGCTAAAATTATTTTTTATCTCATTATTACTAAATGCTACTATTTGAATCTGAAAGTTAAATAGGTTTACTTATTCGGATTTGATATCATCCAATATTGTATTGCTATGACGTAATATCAAACATCTGACTTTTTTTTTTTTTTGATGAGTTGTTTATTGTTGATGGTAACGTGTGACTTTTGTTAGTAGTAACAATAAAGGAGAACCACAACGGTTGCTAAAGAAATAAAAATTACAAAGAAGAACGATGTTGTTCTGAGTCAGAGGATATATGCCATGAAGGAGGGAAGGTTTGGTGAAATTCTTTAGCTTGATTGCTATTCTTTTTAATTTCACTTTATTTTTAATTTTGCATTGTCTTTTTTTTCTCCTCTCA
This sequence comes from Thereuonema tuberculata, assembly GCA_023159025.1. Lineage (NCBI taxonomy): Eukaryota > Metazoa > Arthropoda > Chilopoda > Scutigeromorpha > Scutigeridae > Thereuonema > Thereuonema tuberculata. The sequence goes on along the minus strand of JAFIDM010010724.1, from coordinate 8,977 downwards.
GAAACAACGAAATATTTGTCGAGATCTTAGATAAATCCTGTTATTCTTCGAAATCTTATTTAGGACTTTAAATTGTTACGCTAAGGTGATTTCATAAGAAAATGGAAGTCTTTGGAATGAATTCGACTAGAAGATGGAAGATGGAGAAAATATGAACATAAGATCATAATTTAGATGATCTAATCTGGTGCGTTCCAGTGGATTATTGGGTGAAGGCTGTGTCCGATGTCTATAACTCTCCCCTAAGCCTTTCAGAAAAGCAATCTGATGAATGGAATTAAGGTATTCTCCATTTAAAGGAATTCAACTTCAAAAGACAGAAAACAAAAGGTATAGGAATAACAACGTCAGCTATGAATATCGAAAAAGGGCAAATTGTCCATGTATTTGAATTTGTTTTGAACAAATTCGAACAAATTCCACTGAGAATAATTCTTCGTTCATCCGGTCATTTTAAATTCAAACATTAAATAAATTAAAAAAGCATCTCGACAATATCCGGCTGGCAGTTAACTCCTAGTATCATGGGGAATATGGAACTGTCCATCTTAAGACTAATTGACCTAATTATTAAGAATTTAGAGTTTAAAGAACTAATCTGAAAGTTTAGATAAAAGAAAGATTTCATTAAACTTTTGATTTTAAAAAGAAAAATAATAATAATAATAATTAAAATGTTGTAATGGGGAAGAATTCTCTCAAAAAAAAATCACATTTGATCTTATATTTTCATTAAACTATGTTCAAAAATTTACCATCCTAAAAATATCGGCTCAATTTTAAGTATTTTGCAAGAAATCGCCCTTAGAAGAGACCCGAAATGGTGCCCTGATATCATCAAAGTGTAAACATTTTGTGATTGGTCTGACGTCATTTTTCTCGACTTCATGCTCAGACTGCTATGTTTACAACGCAAAGCAACTCCAAAAGCTTTCCGATTTTTTTTTTTTTTTATTCAGTTTTCAGACTTGCCTTTCGCAGATCCCAGTTTTGTTAAGGGTAATTCAGGGAATTTGCCGATAGTAGATTTTCTAATGATTACTTATTTATTTTTTTTGCTGGAAATTAAGATTTCGTTTTCGCCGAAATAAAGAGCTTGAAAACTAAAAGATAATTAATACTCTCTTAGCTAACAAAATATTTATTGTTATTATATTGTATTCTTTATGAAACTTTAAATGTTTTATTAATAATGTAATTTTAGATCTAGCAGAATTTCATATGGCGATTCTGCTGTAGGCTATGTTGAGCTGCGAAGGCATCACGAGGCCAAACAAATGCATTTATATATATTTCTTTTATAATAATAATAACACACACACGTGAAATATACACCGAATATACTGTAAATATTACATAACTGAAGCCACAAAATCTTTGAATTACGTCATCAAAATCGACTGATTTCGTGGACCACGGGAACTTCTAAAGTGCGAGGCCGGAGAACACGCTGAACCGCCTTTGTAAGGCGACTGTACCGGGTACGGATGAGTCGCGCAAACCAGAAGCAAAAGCAAATGTACATTTACATACATAACTTATTAGAAAAAATACCCCAAAACACCTTTGGCGATATTTCGACTTTTATTTCAAAGTCTTAATCATACTTTATAGGAAGTGAGAACATCTCTCACTTTCCAAAAAACGAAAAATAATACAAAACAAGAATTAATTTTCTCAAACTAACAACAGAGAACGTGACATCAGCCAGTTCATACTATCAATTTACAAGCCAAATTTATTATTTAAAAATTCATTTTTAAAAATTTTTTTAATTTTAATATCAATATTAATTTTTAAAATATTAATATTTTTTTAAAATTTATGCTTATTTCCAATTTATGCTTTTTCGGCGAACGGTGTCTCTCTTCTTTCTACATTTTTCGGCATAGTAATAAAATAAAATAAAAAATATCTGGCGAAGTCACGCTTGTATTTTGCACAGTGGCCATAATACAATATTGACAATATCTTTTAACTTTCATACGGAAAGTTTCATAGACGGAAAGTTTCATAGACGTCATTTGAAATAAGTCAATGCTAACGTGAGTAAGAACTCCTACTAAGTTGAACGTCACACTCACACGATGGAAGAGAAATCTTACGTCATGACCACATGACCCTGCTTTTTGGAGGGGTGGCTAAAAGCAAAAGTTTCAGCGCAGATTTCTCTTATTTAGAAAAGACCCATCAAAATAAAATTTCAATCACATTTTTATTGTGTTAATTTCTCTCAGGAAATAATTTTAGCTCAATATGGTAATTGTTCCCCGTCCTAAATTTATTCGAATAAGATAAGAATTTTAAAACCTAAGAAAGAGATAACAAGGTTTAATAATATCTAAAGACAATTTTGTATTTACTTATATGTAATAATTAGACTGAGAAACTTGTTTGAGAAAACTATGAACTTTTTTTACTTCTTTCTTGAATAGCTAGCTGTCAAGAAAAAATATTTTTAATACACTATATAGCAAAAAAATCGAAACACCATGAAGGACGTTACTGTGTTTATTGAAATTAAATATGGCTAAAGTTCAATCACAGGTAATGAAAATATTACAATTTCAAGGCCGTAGGACCTATCAATTGTGATTAAGTGCACATTGAATCAGTAATTGGTGTCCCCTCTCCCCTGGCGGCGACGTATGCTTGTCTATATCGAAATAAATGTGATAAAGATTCCTATTCTCATTCTGCGATACATTCTGCTAGGCATTTCGCAATTATTGCTCCAGATCTATGACAGTTTGGGGTCATAGAATCTGTTGCCCTACCATGTCCCGTACATGTTCAATTGGCGAAATGTCGTGACCTTGCTGGTCAAGGAAGAATATCAACAGCATGGAGGCACTCCAGAGATATGCGAGCCGTATGGGGTCTGCCATTGTCTTGTTGGAAAATAGCCCTAGGATGACCTGCCATGAAGAGTAACGTAATCGTCAGTAGGATGTCATCAACATAATCGTTGAGCTGTTACAGTTGTAAGCAGGATGATTAGGGGCGACCTGCGTGCCTCTGTAAAACAAAGAGTGCTTGGCACCGATTGTCCCGGCACCTCCAAACACGGATCCGATGATCATCTGCTACAAGACTGAAGCGGGATTCAACGCTGAACACTATGCGCTGCCAGGCTGCTGGCAGCCATGCTGATCGGCTACGACACCACTCCAGACGACGCTGACGCTGTTGTGGGGTTAAAGGCAGACGTTGTAAAGGTATACGTCGTGTGCGCGTAACCCAACCTCAGCCAAGCGCCGTGTGATGATGGAAGAGGCTGTAGCACGTTGGATGGCGGACAATGATGCCATTGGGACAGTTCGGGTCTGACAGTTCGGGTCTCATCCAATCTTGTCTCGCAATCGTGCACCTTGGCCTTACAGAGCTTTCATTCTGGCGATGATTTCTTGCACTAACTATTGCTGCCAGCACCTTTGCACAGTAGTGTCCGTAAAGTGCAGGTGGCGACCTATTGCTATGTATGACCATCCAGCTTCATACATCACGAGTATGCGACCACGTTCGAAGTCCTCCAAAAGGTCTTCGAAAAAATCGTAACGGCATTTCTTATTGTATCCAGGGAACGATAAAAGACAATCCATCTCCAGGCAACGCCGAAAACGAGAAAAGATAACCCGTCCGCAATTGTTACTGTAGAGAAATAGTAGTCGTTTGTTTTTTTTGTTTTGTTTTGTTTTTTATTTGCACATAGGATGTTAATAATGAGTATAAAATGTCGATGTAATCGACTAGTAATATATGTAAGTAGTTTAGAGTTTCTCAAGAGTTCAATAAATGAAAAATAGTCTTTGTTATATTCAAACAATGTCAGTACGCTACCATAGACATTCGTAGCGCTGAACCCATTAGTCATTCACTTCAACAATTAGTATTATCTAATAATTCTTGGAATCTTACTACATGCATAGTTCACTGCATATTTAAAGCACACTATCTGTAGCACTATTAACACTGTTGCACTTGGATAATGAAGCACTGTAATAATCACTTAACAATGAATTTATCACTAAGCTTCGACTGGAAGCTTTAAGTATTTCACTAATGCAGATAATTGTAATATTAACTTTTCACAAATATCTGCATCAATAATAAATAAATAATTCACAATTAATTCCTTTTCCAATAACTACAACTTGAGTTATTTCCTTAATGAAGCACACTGGATTCGAAGCACAAACAAAGTTAATTATTTCTTCTTCGTATTTTATCACTAACACAATTTATAATATCGGAGTTCACTTAACTCGATATTATCTGCTTAACATTTAATTCTATTTACACTTAGTTTCCTTTCAATGCTGGAGCACTCTAGATTTAACACTTTGCATTCACTTTAATTCACTCGAATTAATTTCTGTCAAATTAATTCCGTTTAAGCTTTCACTTCTGTTCAACTCAATTCTTTAATTCGTAGTATCACTAATTTCTTCCTTTGCTAAACCCGGTTCCCATTAATATAGAAAGATATAACTTACAGTACTTGACATTGTGGAACACCAGTTTAGGCCAGCACATTTCGAATCCATTCCTTCTAACTTGCCGCTCCAAGATCGCTACTCGGTCTGCCTGCTGTCATCTCACTGATTCGACTGTCTCTGCACTGCGTATAAACTTTCTGCCAATCGGAAAGTAGCGTTCCACGCAATCATCCGAGGCCGACGAGAAACACAGGCCGAGTTGCTGACGTCATTTTTTGAGTCACGTGACCCCATTGAGTCCGAGCGAATTTCATTGCCTTGAAGCGTCAGACTCGTCACAGATAACACACTGTCTTTTTGATTAAGCTAATTAAAAATATGAAACTTAGACTAAAATAGTTTTCAATTGATTTTCATAAATTTTACTTATCTACACTTATCTACATGGACAAAAAAATTAGCGCACCAAGAAGGAGTCGTCAAAATGAAACGAAAATTTATATACGTAACGACTACTTTGATATAAGGAAATGATTAGAAAATCAAAGAAAAAGGATAATTTATTTCAGAGAAAAAGGCAAAAGAACGGAGGAGTTAATACTCCGTTGGACCCCCTCTAGCGCGAATGCACGATGCGATACGATCGGGCATTGAGTCATACAAGTTCTGTATGATGTCTTGAGACATTTCGTTCCATATTTGCTGTAACCTTGCCTCTAGTTCGTTCAAACTCGTGGGATGCCCAACTCGTCGTCCCAAATGATCCCAGATATGCTCGATTAGAGACAAATCTGGGGATCGGGCAGGCCAAGGAAGCGTAGTAATAGTGCGGAGACAGTCTTGTGACACCCTTGCCGTATGAGGCCGAGCATTGTCTTGTTGAGAAATGGCTCCTGGGAGCCGTTGCCTGAGTGGCAACACATGTGGTTGCAGGATTTCATGAACATACCGCTGGGCTGTCATGGTGCCATGGAACAATACTAGGGGTGACCGTGTATTGTAGGCAATGGCACCCCATACCATCACACCAGCTGTGTGTGCCGCTGGGAGCGGTGTGTCGCTGTACAGCAAAGGCAGGATTGAAGCGTTCACCACGGGCTCTCCCCACACGAGCACGATTGTCATCACTGCCGAGATTGAATCTGGATTCGTCGCTAAAGACGACCTGGTTCCATTCCGCTGCAGTCCAGTTTCCTCGTGCGCGGCAAAACTCCAAACAGAGGCGTCGATGGGTGGGCGTCAAGGGCAGCAGACGTAATGGGCGCCGCGATACCAACTGTCCTTCAGCCAGGCGCCTTCGTATGGTTCGAGAAGACACAGCGGCCCCTGGTGAAGGTGCTACCTGTGCCTGGATGGCGGCCGATGAAGCAGTTGGCTGTACGCGTGCATTTCTGACTATGTGGCGGTCTTCTCGACGACTGGTCTGTCGAGGGCGTCCTGAGCCTGGTCTTCGTGTACATGACATCTCTCGGGTCCACTGGTCCCAAAACCTCCTCACAACACAATCAGAGCGGCCTAATTGACGAGCTACTCGCCTAGCTGACCACCCAGCTTCCATCATCCCGACGATTCTCCCTCTCTCAAACTGCGACAACTGCGTATACTGCCTTCGAACACGGCGTAATGGCATGTCTACCTCAGCTCTTCCTTTGTAAATGATTCAGCACACTCAAACAAGCTTTGGTTACCTGTTTTATACTCCACAGAGTACGATGTTCAACGCCCTCTACCGGCTATACGTAATGCGCAATCACGCTGCATTTCTAATCATTTGCATATCTCCCCGACATGTACCTTCATTGCAAGTTTCGTTACGATCCCGCAATTATTTCTTGGTGCGCTAATTTTTTTGTCCATGAGTATATTAAGTATTTACAGTTAATACTTATTATTATTTTAATTTAATAAAACTTGAAAAGGCCAAACGATTCGTTTTATTTTAGTAATTACTTAGTTATTTTTTTAAATAAATTTTATAAACATAAAATTTATTATTTAAAAAAAAAATATTTTAAAGATATTTATATTGTTAAAATATAGAAAAGATAACTTACTGCTAAATTCATCCTGCTCATATTCACTAACAAATTATTACACACAGATGCAACTTAGGTATATATTCATGTAATATATGTTGAGAATTTCAGTTTAAAATTTTTAAGTTATAGTTCTGAACTTTTTTAGTGAATTTTCCAAAAAAATTAAAATATGTTGTGTAAGAAACATAATTAAGTCCAGTAAATTGCATTACTTTTCTTGCTATGGATATGAAACAATATTAATCATTTTGTTAAGAGCATGATGTTCATAGATATAACAGTATCTTTATAAAAAATAGTAATAATAATAATAATAAAAATAATAGTATGTTGATTTTGGAAGCATCATTTTAGTAATGATTTCAACAAAACACAGTGCACGTAAAATTTTTATTCAAATTACTGTTATTTATTTAGTATTATTTTTCGTCTAATTAATAAACCACTGAACAGCAATTACACGAAATCTACTTTTCAAAACTTATATTTTATATGCATACACAAATTAATATATATATAGTGCAATTTAGTTAATTTTTGATTTATAAAATGATTATTAAATACTGAGATTTCTTAACAGTAACTTACCTTTCTCCTTTGCAATTGAATGTGATTCCAGTACAGGTCTAGTTATTAAGGGAATTCTTTTTCAGTACGCACGAGAACGTTTTATTTTTGTTACGTTAATATCAAATAATTCATGAAAATAAATGAGGAAATATAATCTATGTACTTGCCATATCTTCTTAATAACAGTGATACAACAATAATCACAAATTTCTTGATGATGTCTTTCTTGATGTCTTTCTTGATGATGTCTACCTAGATTTTTTTTTTCTTTATTTAAATAATCATCAAAATGGTTTCTCTTTCATATTTTTGGTCCTGAAAAGGACCTTTTTGACAGTAACCCTTCTTTCTTCTTTTCCAGTACTCTACATTCTTTCATCCGTCCATTTTGCTCCAGTCTTCTTTTTTGCCTTTTCTTGAAGACCCTCTGATTTTTTTTCCTGAATTCTTCTCTTCTCCATCTATTTTCATTTCTTCCATGTCTTTTGACCTCTTTGATCTATGTAATCTGAGTCTTGGGGTATCAAAATAAACTATTTTTTTTTAATAATTTATTCTTGAACAACAGTTAATATTTACTGTAATAACTTATGCAAATTTTAAACAAACATGAAAAATTATAAGGATAAAAAAAAAAATTCTTAGGTCATTCACTTTCTTTCTTAAATTCTGCTCCAGTCTTTACCATTCATTCTCTCAAATATCCCCTTCTTTACACAGACTGCATTCTTGCACTAATTGACATCACTCATCTTCTCACATATTCCTTTCTACATTCACAGTCTAAACAAACATTTACACTGCACTCACTTGCACATATTCAAATCATTTATTTTCTAGAGAATAAGAGATTCAAATAGGCTGACTGTGTATATTTACAGGATGACATATTAACACTGACTATACTGACTGGCTGTCCTGTCAATGGGTACTGCCAGGTAAAGTCCCCTCTCTACTTAGTAATGGAATTGCTTTACTACCTTTCCTAGTGGCAAGAAAGTGAAGGTAGTATCAAGAGTTTTTGTGAGACTTCCTCGTAGTACAGGACGGGAACACTTCTTCAGTGGGAATGGCACTGATGAAGTAAGCTAACGTCACAAAACTCGACTCTGCCATTGGAGCACAATGGACTGGTCCTCCAAGTTGGGGGTTGATCATGGGGCCAACTACCCCATATCAGAAAACATCAAAGTTACAAAACCTCAAGGCGAGCCTCGGATGGGACTGTCCCATCGGTTATCAAATCGGAAAGAATATAAGGATACGAATATTGTTGGTTGGGGACCGATGACACAGGACAGAGCACAATGGAAGCTCGTTATTGAGGAGGCCAAGGCTCACACAGGGCTGTAGTGCCATAGATAATGATGATGATATTGACTGGCTGTACATTAGACTGGCTATATGTGTGTATGTATATTTATATATATATACTGTTTTATGTACCTAACTATTTTATAAAATATGGGGGGATTTATAATTTAAAAGTCAGACACTACCTTCCCAGTCTAAACAATCATTTACACTGCACTCACTTGCACATATTCAAATCATTTATTTTCTAGGGAATAAGAGATTCAAATAGGCTGACTGTGTATATTTACAGGATGACATATTAATACTGACTATATTGACTGGCTGTCCATTAGACTGGCTATATGTGTGTATGTATATTTATATATATACTGTTTTATGTA
>JAFIDM010010723.1:0-10703 GCA_023159025.1 Thereuonema tuberculata | reverse complement strand
CCCCCCCCCCCCCCCCAACTCAATCCCACGTGCACCCACCCGACATTACACGTATCTGTAAGGATTCAAACACAAACACACAGCGAGCGACGGGACGCGACACTATCAAATAAATGTAAACATAATGGGGTTAAACACACAATAAGCAATGCGACTTGGGGCGACGTGAACTGGACAAGATCCAAGTCGCATCGCGTCCAGTCGCTCGTTAGCAAAGTTGCGTCGCTGTATGCGTTTTTGTGCCCAAAAGAGACACCTAATCGGATTACCTTACAAAAATACCAGTGTCGGGAATTAAATTATTTAAAAAATTTAAAAAATACATTATGCATATCTAACTTAATTTTTTCAAATTTTATTTTCTTATTTTTGCAGTTGCGGGCGCCCTCGCTGGCCGCGGCGCCCAGGGCGGTCGCCCTGCCTACGAGACGGCCCTGCTAAAAAATATATAAAAATATATAAAATATCTTTAGTTGTATATAATATAATATATAATATAATATAATATAATTTTTAGTTGTATATCAATCTATTGTTTAAATTGAAAATGTACTTATCTGTTATAAGTATTATACTTAATAAGTATTCATTTATGTTGTGTATGTAAATAATCATTTCCCTTATGATTATGTGATTCAATATAAATTGTTCTTTAAAATATTTTTGTTTAGTTTAACACTAAAGAATAAGCAGGAAGTCAAGTTGAAAACAAACGATTATAATAATGGCTCGAGAAATATTAGAATAATGCTGTGTGATGTTAAGTAGGAACTATGTTCAACAATGAGGAATCACGAGGTGAAAGCCGGGCTGTTCGGACGGTTGTCGATGTAGCACAGTTGATGCCGGGAATATGGCGTGAGAAGGCGAATTGAAGGAGAAATGCCGTGACTCATGGATCTAGACGATGCTATAAAAGCAATCCGAGATTATTCGTATCATGTAAGTTTGATTCGATAAAAGGTTTTTCATATAATATGAGAATTTAGAGGAATTTAACATTGAAGGATAAATGTTATCTTATTTTCTTTCTGAGCTTTTACAGGAGAAGAATCCTAGGAAAATCCAACGGCCATTTTGAACCAGCGTTCGAAGAATAGAACGATGTCGGACATTTTGGATTCGACGATGCCTTAAAATATTGTAATGCATTTTGGATGTTTATATGATTCCAGTTCCCGAATAACGATGCAATAGGTATACGGCGGTAGCTATTAAGGAAGATCAAATTCCTTTTCGTAAGTAAGATTTTTGCTAAACTTTGTTGCAGAGATTCAACCTAGTTACATCGAGCGCCAATACCTGAAGAGAATATATTATTCTAGAAGAATGCATCTTAGATAAATTAGAACATTGAACGTGAAATCAAGTTTGTAAATATTATTAATTCACATAAGGTGATTAATCGAAAGTAGCGTAGCATATTATCACACTAGAGGTTTAGCCATTATTAGTTGATTCTTTAATAACTAAAGATAACAGTAAATTGTGATATTACTAGAACATTCCAAGTCATACTTGGAGAATTTAAGAGCAAATTAACTTTGTCTTTAAAGTTAGGGAGAATATGATAATTTTTCACATAGGGTGAAAAGTTCTTAGGACAATTGATTTAATAGGAAGTTTGTCATATTATTTTCTTCACATAGGGTGAAAAGCTAATAGGACTATTAATTAAATAGGAAGTTTTCGGTAATTGTTTCTGAACACGGTTTAAGATAATATCAATGTATAAATAAGATATGAAGATTTTGCAATTGTAAGCATTGAATGTTAAATAATCAGATAGAGGTATTATGCATGTTATTGTAAATGTTATATCAGATATATAAGAATCTAGGTGATTACTTAGATTAAGAAAATTGATTGTAATCAAAATCAAATCAGTAAATTATTGTTTGTGTGTCTTTGTCCTATGCAATATTCTTTTCAATCAACACCTCCATCCTTGCTTTGTTAAAAGATCAGCTTCGAGCTTTAGCTGTTGCTGTTTTCTATCTAATATAGAAGAGCTTAGGATTAAAAATTATTCAACAAATAATAATAATATCTATTCATATTAAATTTTAAGAATTGTTTGTTTGTTTGTTTGTTTTTAAACCTGAGAGAATTAATTTTCAATTTATACATATTTATACTTATTTAATATTAAGTAATTTATTATTAAGTATAAGTTATTATACTTAATAATACATATAACTTCATGATAATAATCCTCCAAAAATTCTTTACTCTATAATAACGACAATATTTCGAATAGTCTGATCAATTATTCTTCATAAGGTCGAAAAAGCAAGAAATAAAACTATTTCTTTCCTTGAACATAAAACAAACAATAATGTTTCTTCCCAGTCCCAGTCTTTCCCGGTGACAACTCAAAGTGCGAATCCTAACTTTAGCTTTGTGCCTTGCGATTGATATCTATTTTGAATTATTCGGGCACGTTAAACTTCTTTTATTATTAATAATGTTTCTTATTTGTCATTTAATAATTGGTTTATTTGTAATCTCATGTTTTTTGTCAATCATTTTAATAATTGAATTCTATTATAAAAGTGTTTGAATTATTAATCTTTCTTTAACGTGCGGAGTGAACTATCTAGGAACACAATTGACACGCACAATTTACGCAAAGGATTCGCACCCCGAGCTGTCATCGTGAAGAGACTGGGACGGACCGTTTCGCACTTGTTATGTGCTCATCAGCCAGCCAAACTCCACCGATAACATGCTCAGGAGGTGCGAAACTAAGCTATCCCGGCTCTTGCTCCCAAGAGCGGGACCACTCCCCAAAGAAATACAAGATAAAAATTAATAAAATGAGAAAATACAATACTTCCTTGGCCTGCAACTCGCAAAGCACAAAAGGAATTTAATAGCAGCATTAAATAAGAACTAAGCTGTAAATAGAAATTATTAATCTTTCTTTAACGTGCGGAGTGAACTATCTAAGAACACAATTGACACGCGCACCTCCTGAGCATGTTATCGGTGGAGTTTGGCTGGCTGATGAGCACATAACAAGTGCGATGTTTGAATTATATCGTATCAAATTTAACTTTTATCAATTGCAATTTGGAATTATAATTTAGAATTTGTTTGTTTTATGTTCAAGGAAATAAATAGTTTCATTTCTTCCTTTTTCGACCTGATGAAGATTAATTGATCAGATTATTCGAAAAATTGTTGTTATTATTGAGTAAAGAATTTTTAGAGGATTATTATCATGAAGTTACATTTATTAAATCTATTTGTTTGTTTATTGTTGTGTATCTAGTTGTAAATAAATCTATTGTTTGTTCATTGTTGTATATATATTGTTAGATATTATAGTTTTATGTTAACTTATATTATAAGGAACTAGCCGGATACCGTCGCTTCGCTCCCGAACCCTTGCGTATATAGCATTAAATCAGTATAGTTGGACAGTTTTTTAATATATTTTAATTTTTTATGAATAGATTCTCTATTTCAGTAACATTTTAGTAATTTGTAATTTAGCATTTTGCTTACAGAATGACAGACAGAATAACGTTTTATAATATACGTTTTTATAATATATAATAATAATAGCCAGGTACCGTCGCTTCGCTCCGGAACCCTTGCATATATAGCATTAAAAAAAAAAAAAAACTTTATTTATTTAGCAAATTAATGTTGCGATCGTCGGAGAATATATAACTTCCCAGCCCGTTGTGGCTTCTCCGAATAACTCGGATGTATTGCGGGTCGGCGTCACACACCGAAAATTCACATTTTTTCATGTATCTTGCAAACGCTGAAGCGTTTGTGAATAAGTGATATATCGTTCGATAAAACTTTCAAATACCAACATTTTCTCAATATAATGTTCTCTTCCATCCTTTATACTTTTCGTTTAAATTGAGAAAAAGTCAAAATTTGATCCTTTAAAAGGCGCCATCTTGGAAACCAAAAACTTTTTTCGAAAGATTTTTGTAGCATTTTGTTTGTCTGAAAAAGATCTATATTTTATCCATTTACATGACCACTCTATCTCTTATAGTTTGGTCACAAAATTGGAAAAACGTAAAGTCTTATGACAGACAAAATAACGCTTTTATAATATACTAGCCGGGTACCGTCGCTTCGCTCCGGAACCCTTGCGTATATAGCATTAAAAAAAAAAAAACTTTATTTATTTAGCAAATTAATATTGATATCGGAGAATATACGACTTTCCAGCCCGTTGTGCCCTTCTCCACTTAACTCAGGTGTATTGCGGGTTGGCGCCACACACCTGGGGTTGCCGCCATACACTTCATCGTCAGTTTGCCAGATTATTCCCTATCCCGAATTTCGAAAAATCCGGCCTTATTCCTTGTGTACATCATAAAGGAAACCTCTGTGCAAAACTTCAGCTTTCTAGATCCAAGGGTTTGGGGTGGGCGTTGATGAGTGAGTGAGTGAGTGAGTCAGGACTTTTCTTTTTATGTATGTAGATTTTCATGAATTTTGTTTTGTTAACATCATTGATTAGTTCTTTATAGATTATATTTGTATGTGTTATTTTCTCATTTTCAACTGTTATCCGATTCGTTCTTTACATATTATTCCTGGTGTTTTGATATCATGTTTATTTATGAAAATATGATCTATATTTGTTTTCGTATTTCCATGAATTGTACAGTTTCTTGTTGTTCCGTAAAGACGATTTTTGAAACCATTATTGCACATAAGTTTTACGTATTTCTGTACTACATTGTTTTTATTCATTTTGAAAATATCTATATTTACGTCGCCAATCAGTATAGTTGGACAGTTGTTTAATATATTTTAATTTTTTATGAATAGATTCTCTATTTCAGTAACATTTTAGTAATTTGTAATTTAGCATTTTGCTTACAGAATGACAGACAGAATAACGGTTTATAATATACGTTTTTATAATATATAATAATAATAGCCGGGTACCGTCGCTTCGCTCAGGAACCCTTGCATATATAGCATTCAAAAAAAAAACTTTATTTAGCAAATTAATGTTGCGATCGTCGGAGAATATATAACTTCCCAGCCCGTTGTGGCTTCTCCGAATAACTCGGATGTATTGCGGGTCGGCGTCACACACCGAAAATTCACATTTTTGCATATATCTTGCAAACGCTGAAGCGTTTGTGAATAAGTGATATAACGTTCGATAGAACTTTCAAATACCAACATTTTCTCAATATAATGTTCTCTTCCATCTTTTACACTTTTCGTTTAAATTGAGAAAAAGTGAAAATTTGACCCTTTAAAAGGCGCCATCTTGGAAACTAAAAACTTTTTTCGAAAGATTTTTGTAGCATTTTGTTTGTCTTAAAAAGATCTACATTTTATCCATTTACATGACCACTCTATCTCTTATAGTTTGGTCACAAAAGTGGAAAAACGTAAAGTCTTATGACAGACAAAATAACGCTTTTATAATATATAATAATGTAATTAGGTTACTTTGTAGTAAATGATTAATTTTTTTTTTCTGAAATCTGTTTTTCTAAGACTTTATATCCCTTTATTTATTTCCACCATTTCCCTTATTAAAATTCAAGAATATCCAAGAGATATTTACTTAATTTTTGTCTTTATATAACAAATAACTGATAAGAACTGATAGTATGTTGTAATGGTGTCAATAAAAGAAATATGAATGACACAAAAACCAAAAAATTAAAAATAAAAGACATTGCTCACAAAATATAAGGCTTGTTTTATTTTTTTTAAATTGATTTTTATTTTTTGTCTCATATTTTTTATTTAATTTTTGCAAAAAAAAAAAAAAAAGAATTAAAAGATATTTTATATATTTTTAGATATTTTTTTAGTAAATGATTAAATTTTCTTCTGAAATACGTTTTTTTTATATCCCTTTATTTATTTCAACCATTTCCCCTATTAAAATTCAACAATATCAAAGAGATATTTACTTTATTTTAATGTCTTTATATAAAAAATAACTCATAATAACTGATAGGATTTTGTACTGATGTCAATAAAAGAAATATGTATATAAAAAAAGGATTAAAAGATATGTTGTTTTGAATTGGTAACAACTTAAATTCTTGTTTTTACGAAAAAATATATATTTTAGTGTTTTTAGGGTGCAAAATGGAAAGAAAAATGTTTTTGTGTTTCTCAAATTAACATTAAATTCAATCAAAGGCGGTAGAACAACTGTGAATCAAGAAATTTAGTTAAAATGTGAAAAATCCCTTCTGTGGCTTATACAAACTTGAGCTCCAGTTTGCAAAACATGGCGGCGGAAGCGTTAGCCAATAGAAAAGAAGACCTCCGTTGGCCACACTGCCTCTCAAGCCACTGTATAAAAATCAAAATGGATAAAACATCGTTGAAAATTGGGGATATCTCAAGAAATAAAAAATCATATGAAATCAGAGAAATAAAAATGTAGACGTATGTGATATTTGGGTAAAAATTAGATAAGTGGCTAAATCTAATTCCTGACATTTATAACCCGGAAAAATTGTTTATTTTTGAAATTAAATGTTTAAAACATTTATAATATCTCCTTATTAATCATATCAAATATTTTTAAGATAAAAAAAAAATAAAAATTAGGCATTAAAATTTCAAGGCAGTATATGAAAAGTCATTTTCCTGCCGGGCGACAATTCCATGTTCGCATCTTCAGTTCACTATAATTTAAAATATTGTTATTTCCAAACATGAAATCTGGGTTTAAAATAATTATTATATGTATAGAATATAACACGAAGACTAAAATGTAAGCTAATATGTAATTTGATAATATTTCAGAGGTTTTGTAGCGGGGACTATACTACTCGTCATTTTCCTGCTCCAAATTAAAATCACATTCATTGTTCCATTTCTTTAAGGATTATGATTTATCAGAGGCTTTTTATGTTGATTTTCCTTCATATTGTTCTTTTATAGTAAGACATTACAGTTTAATTATGTTAGTAGTTGATTGAACTTCATTTTCCAATTAATAAGAATAGGAGTGATCATTATCCTGTATCTTTTCATTCGGTTGTCAGGGGACGTCATTTTCCTGTCAGACTGTTCATTTTCGTGGCATACCACTTTTAAAAATTCTATATTAAAGCTATAATATCTACTTAAGTGTATGAAAAGTGATTTTGTTGTCAATAATAAGTTAACAGTAAGTGAATTAAAAGTTAATAAATGTATATTTCTTAAATTTTTTCCAATATTTTTCTGTGTTTCATTTTAGCCACTTATCTAATTTTTATCCATTTATCAAAATGCTATTCAATGACACGTGAATTAACCCCCCACCCCCACGCTGCGAGTGTGGGAGAGGCAATTATTTCATAACTTGTAATGGGAAATTCCATTCTCAACGTTGTATTCCTCCGACAAAACGAAAAGGGGACTGCTCTATCATAAAAGGCAGTGCAGTGCGATCAGAGCTCACTTTTCTTTCAGAAATAGAACTGAAAGCATCTCTAAAACTTTCATTGTCTTAGTTAGAAGTTTTTATTGCCTTCACATCTACCCTTCATTTCTACAGCAGAACAGAATTGCAAATGGACAATCAATCGTGCAACCGTAGAAGAAAAACTTGAAATGATTCTGATTTATGGTGAGTGTGAGAGAAATGTTGACGATGCTGTTGCCTTGTATGCTGAGCGGTTTCCAGATAATGTTCGCTCTCGTTCTTTTTTTTATAAAATTGTGAATGCCTTTATCTCTGATGGCAGCGTACAAACCAAGAAGAAAAACTGTTACAGGAGAAGCTAATGAAACAGCTGCACTAGCAGCTGTTTACCAAAACCCAGAGATAAGCACTCGGCAATTCAAACGCAATTCCGGAATGTCCCTAGGTAGCATTGTCAAGATACTGCATCGTTGTAGGTATCATCCATATCACATTTCACTGCATCAAGAACTTCATGGCAAAGACTTTCATAATCGAGTAGTATTTTGTGAATGGGCTCTTCAATAACTGCAAAGTTATCCCAATTTATTTGCTAATGTACTATTTTCAGATGAGGCTACATTCACAAACCATGGTAGCATTAATCGGCATAATGAGAACTGGAGTTCTCATTACATTATCAGCACGTTAATTTTTTTTTTTTTTGTTCATTATAGCCATGAGTTCTTGGTGTTTTTGTATTTAATTTTCTTTTGCCTACTAGTTGTAGGTATTATTTTTGATAATGCCTCTCGGAGTTTCAAAAATTTTCTTTCTTACTTTTTGCCTTTGGGGGATCACTGCCAGGTTGGCCGGTGACCTTCTCATAGGTTTGCGCCTTTTCTGATTCTTTTATCGAGGGAGGCGGGTTAGGACTGATGATCCCGTTGAAGAGTGAAACAGCTGTTCCCTAATCCTCCCCATAATTGAATCGGAAAAAGGCAATTTTCTCTTTTCTTTATTCTGTGCTGGACTTTACGAACATTTCTCATTACATTATCAGCAGGTTAAAATTTTTTATTACTAAGTGTAGAAAATCCCCACTGGTTACGACAAGTTGAACATCAACTCCTTGGTCAGTTAACGTTTGGTGTGGAATCATAGGGAACAAACTCATTGGTCCTTATTTTATTGAAGGTACTTTGAATGGAATCAAATATCGAAATTTTTTGGAACAGGAACTACTAATACTACTTGAGGACGATCGACAAAGTATGTGGTATCAGCATGACGGTTGCCCAGCGCATAACTCACGTCAGGCACGGGAAGTATTAGACTGTGATTACAATGGTCGGTGGATTGGCAGAGGTGCCCCTAATAATTGGCCTGCTAGATCGACCGATTTGACATCGCCGTATTTCTTTCTGTGGGGTTTTCTAAAAGATAAGGTTTATCAACAATTGCCAACAGACCGTGAAAACATGGTAGAACGCATAAGAAACGCCTGTGCTGAAATTCCCGCAGATATGCTTCTGTCCTGTGTACAGTTATTTGAAGACAGGATCAACAAGTGTATTGAAGTTGAAGGTCTTATTTTTGAACACTTACTGTAATTGGACAAAACACTCCGATATATGAGACAAGAAAAAGAAGAGACACAATGGAATACATTACAAGTTAAGAAATAATTGCCTCTCCCACTCTCGCAGCGTGGGGGTGGGGGGTTAATTCACGTGTCATTGGATAGCATTTTGATAAATATCACATACGTCTAAATTTTTATTTCTATGATTTCATATGATTTTTTAGTTCTTGAGATATCCCCAATTTTCAATGATGTTTTACCCATTTTGATTTTTGTCGATTACAGCGCCATCTGCGAGCAATCACGACGTACAGTACATCAAATCAATTTGAAATTTTCTGGAGAATCGGAATTTGCAATAAAAAATGGAGGTTCCTATTTACGTTTTTCTTCCCAACCCCTCACCTCATAGGGAGTGACATTCGAGTTTGAATGTCCCCCTCCGAGACGAACAAATTTTAATTATAAAGTTTTTTGATCCGATTTGCAGTTTTCGTGATATTTCAATATCTTCAGATAAAATGAATACCCTGTATATATATATACAGGGTGTTTAAAAAAAGACATGTCAATAATTAAGGGAGTGATTCCTGAGGTTATTGTAAGAGAAAAAGTTCCCATGCCTATGGGTCCGGAAACGCTTCGTTTAGAAGGTACAGGGTGTTTAAGTTTTATGATTTTTCTAGTTTTCCAGAAATTACTCCTACAATTATTAAGATATCGCTATGAAATTTGGAATGCTGCCTACCCTGTAGGAGATCAGTAGTGTGAGTAGGTTAGCGACATTTAATATCTACAGGGTGATACATTTGCTGGAGTCAGGTTCACTTTGTCCCCCCCCCCCCGAACTTTCTTTTGTGACGCCACTGATCGGTAGCGATCTAGTTTTGGATTTCACATTGAATTTAGAAACATTGTTGTCTCTTGCATTTTGTCCGAGAACAGCATAGTTGTAAAGCCCGTTTTACATTTACCATTTCACTCGCCATAAATGCAAGCCATAACGCAGAACATGTCGGGATAGATTGCGAGTGATTAGTGCACTGCTTTACACTTACCATAACGCCTCCCATCAAACGGAACATTTACACTTCTCAATTGTCATCATGCCTACGTTATATTTACGAAAAAAATAGTAGTGATTTATATAAAAACCAGTTAGTAAATGCATCAGATAGGTGAAAGAATGTCTTTAATTAATTAAAATAGGAAATATTCATGTTTTTTTTCATCGTTTTGTGTTTCTTTGTTTTCAGTTTCGATAAATAATTCAGTCTCGTTAAATCTCGATCAACGGCGATATCTTTTCGAGATCTCGGATCGCTGTCGATTCGAATTTTCAAGCCGAAATTCTGAAATGATTTTGATTAATAACGTAACATTTTATGAAAGCATTCACGAAAACATAAGGAAAAGATGCCCTCCGATCGTGAAAATCATTTTTGTAATCGGTAATTTCGAATAAATAGATACAAATCGATTGGACTTCCAAGTTCTACAATTCGTCACCAGGAGCGCTAGTGTCGATGTCGAGCCATCTGATGTCGCGCCATCTCTTCGAAAATAGAGCACGGGCTATATGGATGTCGGAATGTGCTCGACATCTGTGATGGCAAGGTGATGGCGAGTGAAATGGTAAATGTAATACGGGCTTAAGATACATGTGAAAATGTGATAAACAACACGGTCATTCTGTACCCGACCATCGACAATCTATCACCCTGTACATATGAGATAGTAGTATTGTGTAATGTATGT
>JAFIDM010010722.1:0-14042 GCA_023159025.1 Thereuonema tuberculata | reverse complement strand
TGCGGCAAAACAAACCCTCGGTTTGAACCTTGGTACGGTACCTTATGTTTCTGTGAAAGTAGTTGAATTGTCCTCCACCAATCCCCTGGAAGTGAAATACAAATTTTCCCACGGTGATGATAAGAAGGAAGTGGCGCAGATTGCAACGGTTATTGGGATGAGAAGTACACTGGCATAGAATCAACAAGAAGTAAGGTTCAATTTGAAACAGCCCAATGTTTTAATAAACACCAAACCTATTGAGAGTTGCAAGCAAGCTGATATATAGTCTTGCTACAAATACTTCACAACTATGCACAAACAATATTGGGATACTCTCTTCAAAGAGAGTGATAGACGCATAAAGAAAAATTAAAATACTGGAATTTTTTTACACATGTCTGTTTTTTTTATATCTAGTACTTTTATAAAATGATAATTAACAACACTGAGTGGTGGAAATGGATTATTAACCAAAATAAAGGAACTTTTATAATAATATGCATTGTTTGTTTATTTACAACACTACAGCATTAAGTTCGTTATGCATGTTTCAGTGCAAGACTGTCGTAAGTACAGTAACCATGGTTACAAAACACGGATTGTAGAGTATTTTTAACCAATATAAGAAGTGGGACTAAATATTTGATAATTCAACTACTTTACAGCTGTGTAAGAAATTATTAGGCTGAGTTATAAAGGGTACTATAAATATGCCAATCTTTAAACTCAATTTCCCAAAAGTTTTCTGTTTGGCACTTACGACAATCTAGCACTCACCCCTCGATATGCAGGCCAAGGAATTAATGTATCCTTGATTAATACTTATTAATAGTTAAGATTTCTAAGGGGGGAGGTGCAATACTCGGGAGCGAGAACCGGGATTACGGCCCCCACAAACCTCGGCCCCAACCGGCGAAGTTTGGCTGGCTGATGAGTCCTAAAAACAACGAAACGGCTCCCTCAGCCTCTTCCCGATGACAAACTCAGGGTGCGAATCCTTTCCTCTTGTTATTTGCATTGTGCCCTTTTCATTGAATCATCAGGCACGTAAAATCTTTTTCTTTAATAACAATGTGTTTAAGAAAAGTTATCTAATACTAATTTACATTACTTATTTAATTAATACGCGAATATGAAATGGATGCTAATTTCAATCTTTGTATTATTAATGCTATAATATTTAATATTTAATACCAAAAGTAAAGTTTTATATTCATTTTGGCAATTTTTTGTCTTCGATTACTTGTAGCTTAATTTTCCAAAGAAGCGAGGCTCTTCAAATCAGCCGATTTGTGTCTCCATGTTTATCCCTTCCCCTTTCCAATAACTGAACCACTGGATTATATTGTTTTTATTCAGATGTTTAACTTTTATTTTTTATTGAGATATTACAATTGAAACGGAAAAAAATACAAATTACATTAATAAAATAAAAAGAATTAAACAAATAATATTATATATATATATAAATAAGATATATGAGATATAAATTTGAAACTTTTAGCGATTTATCTTTGTTAAAGCATCTATTTGTCTGAGCATATTAGGGCTTGTATAAATAGACAACCGAACTTATCAGATTGGGCCTGTCATGCTACAAATTCTAACCACAACCCTGATCCACTAGTGAAAGTTATACATAAATGCAGTGACACAATAGATAGATTACTAATAGAATCTTGTTACATCAACTCCCGGGGGGGGGGGGGCGTCAAAGATCTTTCCTGTCTTTTTGTCATAGTCCTGGAAGTGATAGAACCTCTTTAATTCATCAATTTATACAATATTAAATTCGGAGTATCAGTTTCAATTTCTTACAGGAAACGGAAGTCAATGAGTTTGCGCAATCTCTACTTCAGAGCCTGAGCTCAGGATCAGTAACTGGGTCGGTTTCTTTCTCATTTGTAAGTAATTATTTTGTAATTATGAAATTATAATGAAGTTTACAGATATTTAAGTATAAATATTTAAGAATACCCTCAATTCAGTTGATTTCGTAAAATCCATACATTATAAATATGAATTCTTTTTATTCAGACAATCGTTAGCTGAAACCGAAACTTTTACTTGTGGTTGCTGTTAGATTATAATCACAGAAAGTTGAGGTCGATTTTCTTTTAGTCAAACCTTGCAATTAAAATATCTCCGAACTCTTTGACTACTTTTGTTCTTTTTTTAGATTTTAATTAGTTGAGAACAACCTCATTAAATTTAAGTTTCCTCAATAATTATTAGGTAAATGAGTCGATTACTTTCAATCGTAGGCATTCGATCTGTGAAAATCGATTTTACTCAATAATCGATTATTGCAATAATAATGTGTTTAAGAAACTTTTTCTAATACTAATTTACTTTACTTATTTAATTAATTTGCGAATATGAAATGGATGCCAATTTGAATCTTTGTATTATTAATGCTGATAATTATGTTTTTACATTTAATATTTAATACCAAAAGCAAAGTTTTATATCCATTTTGATAGTTTTAATTTTACAAAAATATTATGTATTCGATTATTTGTAGCTTAATTTCCCAACGAACGAGATTCTTCAAATCAGTCAATTTGTGTCTCCATGTTTATCCCTTACCCTTTCCAATAAGTGAACCACTGGATTCTGGTGTTTTTATTCACATATGTTAAATAAAATATTTATTTTATTGCAGGTATAACAATTTAAAGGAAAAACAACTAAAAAAATACAAATTATTTTAATGAAATCAAAGTAAATAAATAAATATTTATAATATATACAATTAAAATTTTAAAAAAAAAGTTATTAGGACAAATAATGAAAACAGAAAATTCCAGCTTTTGTGAACATTCTATTTTGGAGATGATTACTTTAATATTAGGGAATAGCTTCTAAAGACACTAGAAAAGTATAACAAGAAAAGTCAATGATGAATATTTACAAAACTTGTATATTAGTGTCCTGAAACCCACATTAGAAAAACTTATCAGCTAACAAAGAAATCTCAAATCTGTTACGTTTTTGTCAATTTCTTTCTGTGAATTTCGCAAACACTTTATTTGTATTGTAATAAATAGACGCTTGTCAGTATTTTTAAAATGAGGTTTTTCCATTTTTATATGAATGCTTTAGGATTAAGATTTTCCGAACTATCTATAAGTGTAATTTTCAAATGTGTCTTTCACCTATGTGTTCCTGAAAATAACTAGTTTTATATTTACTTATTAATAATTAATTTATATAATTTATTTTTAGGACAATGACGTTAACAGACAAAGTTACCTTTCAACAGAAAACCCTTCTGAACTTCATCAATGAAGCCAGATCTTTGTATGACAGAAAACACTTCACTGATGTTACTTTACACTGTGAAGGAGAAATATTTGCTGTTCATAAACTGGTTCTTGCTGCCAACAGTCCTTACTTCAGAGATTACTTCATTCAAAAACCAGACTTGACATTGACAAACATTACAATTGATTTCCTCACTTCAGAAGTGCTTCAGATAATTCTGAATTACTTCTACACTGGAGAACTTTTTACTAAACATCAACAAACACCAACATTACTTGTATCTCTGATAGAAGCCTCTTCACTACTTGAGATTCCATTACTATCCAACTATTGTCTAGAATTACTAGAATGACTAAAATTATCAGAAGACTTTATTTTCCAAATAACGTAGTTGAGATAAAAAGAGAAATAACAGTAATTCAATGCATTGTTGAAAAATATTGGTTAAGCTAATTAACGCACAGAAAATTTTCATTACCAATTATTATTTAACTTATTTTGTTTTGTTTGTTAAAAGAAACATCTAAATTATGTAAAAGAAATCATGTAAATATTATTTATAAATTCTAACCTCGTATACTATCTATTTGTCTACTCTTATTATTATTATTATTATTATAATCTATTTATGTATTAAAATAGTATTGATTGATAAAAATCTATAATCAAAATCTGAATCTCTCTCTTACCTCTGTATTAAGTAAAAATAAAAACATTAATATTGTTATTATTATACTATTAGTAGTAATATGTGTAAAGTTTTTGTAATTAGGAAGTTTCATTTCTAATTTTTATTTATAATCAAAACTAATATTTAACTTTATTTAACTTTATATAATCTTTATTATTAAATTGATATCTTCTTGATAGAATTGGTATTTCCAATTATATTCTGTAAATTACGTAAGATTATTGTTTGGTGATGTTATAATTGCATGTAAGAACCCAGAATTTCAAGAAGTTTTGAACTGACCTTTAAATCAGTGTGTACGTGTGATTTAAAATAAAAGAAGAAAAAAGAAAAGTTAACTTTGCTTGTTATTATTATATTTAAATAAATAAACTGTGGAAGCATGGAAACAAAATGTCTGCAAATTTCTGAATGAATTATTGTTACAAGAACTCAAACACAGCTATGACTAAAATCTAGCGGAGGGGGTTACCACAATGGGAAGGGATACAAAATGGACTTTTCTTGCTAGCGATTTTAATTTGAAGATGAAACTGTTTTTTATTAAATATAATCTAATGTTTGTCACATTTACATGCATCGATAAGGAAACAAAAAAAAGAAGAGCAAAAAAACAAAACAATATTTATAATTCGATTTTTTTATTGACATTTGTTTGGTCGTACGATAACTCAAAATCTTTGCGAATTGTTAAGCTAGCTACAGATTATTGTAACAGGTCCTAGGGTCTACTCAGCCCTCTTGTAGCATGTGGACCGGGTTCCTTTCCCGGGGGTTAAAGGCGGGGGAGCGTCGGGCTGACCACCCGACCTCAAGGTACGATCAGTTGTTCACGAAACGCCGCTCCGGGAGCCTTACCCCCGCGACCACAAGAGACATATAGATCTGTAGTAAGGGCACTTTAACTTTTATAGATTGCTGTAAGGAAAATTTCTTTGACTTTGGTGCAATTGTGATAAGGACCTGGGGAACCAAAAGAAAATTACTCGTGATGAGTCATAAGCTATTTTTACATCTTAAAACTGTTAGATTCCTATAATGAAGATCCTTATTTCATTTCGTACACATCCATACATGTAAGTAAAAAAAACCATGGGCCAAAAACAGTCAAAACAGTTCAATGAATAATTATTTTAAAAAATAAAAGAAGCTTTTACTCAATCTTACCATGGAGGTATTAAAATATAATCTTTTAATCTTGGTCATTTTTCGTTTCCCGAAAAGCTTTTTTTTTTTTTTATCTTTTTTGAAGTGAAGTTCCTTGAGCTTTGGGACGGCATTTTCATACCCGCCCTGGACTCCAAACATTCTCCCTAGATACATTAAATATTTTATCAACCTCAAAATGCGCATATTGCAAACTATCATTAACTTATTGGGATGCCTTCGTTCCGGCGGGCCAGGGGCGTTAAAGATTTCTCATACTTATTTGCAAAACTCCTTATTTGAGATAGGGCTTCTGTAATGGCATAAATTTATAAAATGTTAAATTCTAAGTATCAGTAGCAATTTCTTACAGGAAACGGAAGTAAGTCAATGAGTCTGCGCAATCCGTACTTCAGAGCCTGAGCTCAGGATCAGTAACTGGGTCTGTTTCTTTCTCATTTGTAAGTGATTATTTTATAATTATGAAAATAATTATTTTATAGATATTAAAATATAAATGTTTAAGAATATACTGGATTCGGTTACTTTTTGATTTCCTAAATTATCTATACATTTTAAATATGAATTCTTTTTATTCAAACAATCGTTAGCTAAAACCGAAACTTTCACTTTTGGTTGCTATGACATTATAATAACAGAAAGACAAGGAAGGTCGATTTCTTTTCAGCTAAAGCTTGTAATAAAAATATCTCAGAAATCAATTATGTCTTTTTTCCTTTTTTTGAGATTTAATTATTTTAAAATATCCTCATTAAATGTAAATTTTATTAAATAATGAAGCGATTCTTGTGAATAATAGGAATTCGAACTGTGAAAATCGATTTTACCGAAAACCCATTATTGCAATAATAATGTATTTTAAAAAATATTGACTCTCGAATGAGACGTGCTTCATTCAACTAATGATTTATTCCTTACAGGGAGTTAAAGAATGAAAAATGAGATTATTGTGATATATATTTAATTCGCAATAAGCCTAAAATCAACTTTTTAATTTTTGTATTGCTAAAATACTTCATCACATCTTTGTAAATACATAAAAACTCCTTTGAATTTAATTTTAAATTAACTTCAAGGTTTAATCAACATAGAATAAAATTCATGTATCTTTCGCCGGATGCAAGGCAGATGAAATTTTTATAATCCTGATCGCTGTGAGATGCCATCGTCCTGCCGTGAATCGCAGATAGAAATTCGCTGCTTTCGGCTTCGGTCCGTATCCTGAAAACCACAGGCAGAATTTGGGTAAGGGGGGAGGGAAATCATTTGTCCCCCAACATTTTGAGGAAAAAAAACAAACAAACTAAATATAAGTGGATAAGCATTATTCACTTTTGACCCCCCAATTACAATGTTTGCCCCCAGCAAATCAAAATGCTCAAAACTTTCGAGGAACTAATTCTTGTGAAGTCATTTGTCAGTTCAACACAGCACATACTTGAGTGAGAAGGATAATCTTTTCGAAGTTTGGGCCGTCCATTATAATTACGTGAGGTGTTTTTTAAAAAATTTGGACCCCCCTCCTCCTTGGTGAGATTTGCTGAAATGTGGTGGGACCCTCCCCCCCTCCCTCACGTGAGATTTCAAAAAATCAAAAAATCAAAAAATTTCAAAAAGTCTATATTACAAAATGTTGTAATCTGTTATAATATGTATTTTCTCTGAATGAAAAAGTTGACGTGAGATTTTCGTTGACCCCCCCCCCCCCCTCCCCCTTTTGACCTCACGTAATTAATGGACGACCCCTTTGCAATATACATTCAACACGATTTGTTTTGAATGGCTGAGTAAAGCAAAATCTTAGCCGAGATGATTGAGCACGACAGAACGCAGCCACGTTGAATCACTAAATAGAATTCATTCTTGACATTAAACCTCATTATAAAAAAGACGATTATAAAAATGATAGTAATATATGATGATGTCATAAATGTCATTTTAATAGCTTAATATTAAATCTTTTAATATTTTATTTTGATGATTCGAAAGACAACAGGACTTAACTTATTTGATTGAATTTTTATTTGCCAACCAATTTTTTTTCAGCGAATGGTTCTATTGTTTTACAACATTGTAGATTATTTATGGGTCTTACTTCATCTATGATATTGGCTGAAATTTCTATGCAATATTTAGAATATTTATATTTCACTCTTTTTGATAACTCAACATATTTCTATCAGAGATATGTTGATGATATCTTTATAATTGCCAAAAATGGTGTAGAGGAAACTATTTTGAATCAATTTAATTCCATTGATAATGATTTTAAATTTACACTTGAAAAGCACAAAGAAGGTTATTTACCTTTCCTCGATGTCTTGGTTAAGATAAATAACAACAATTATATCATTACTGAACCATATGCAAAGCCAACATCAGGTATTAATATTACTCTGAATTCTTCAGCCATTCAACCTTCTGCTAAATCAAATCTAATAAGTATGAAAGTATAAAAAGCCTTTCCCCTTTGTTCTTCAGAAATCTTGTTTAACAAACACATTGATAAAATTAATAAAGATTTTCTTGGTTGTGGCTATCCTGATAAATTAGTAAATTTTACCATTTCGAAAACTGTCCATCATATTTACAACCCATTGCCAAGAAAAGATAGGAATGGTATTGTTTGGGCACTTTTTCTTTCCATCCATTGTTGCATAAACAGTTACAGAAGATTTTCTCAGGATCGGACATCAATCTGG
This sequence comes from Thereuonema tuberculata, assembly GCA_023159025.1. NCBI lineage: Eukaryota > Metazoa > Arthropoda > Chilopoda > Scutigeromorpha > Scutigeridae > Thereuonema > Thereuonema tuberculata. Next base: position 6,233 of record JAFIDM010010722.1, on the reverse strand, counting down.
GATACCGTTTGGATAACAAATTAACTTATCCTACTGAGCAAGAAATAAATAAAAAAGATAAGTTAGAAGAAAAGGGCTGTATTTATTTAAAACCTTGTATCAATGAAGATTGCTTCTATATAGGAAATAGTGGTCAATCTTTAAAGAAAAGATTTGGACAGCACCGTAGTTGTATCAATGCGGGTAATATTGATAGTTCATTTATAGCCAGACACATATATAAGAAAGGGCATATTGGTGGCTTTGAAGAATGCATTGTTATTGATGTATGTAAGAACAAAATAGGTAGAGAAACAATAGAATCATTATTCATTAAAATGTTAGGCTCATATAATTCTTTTATTCCAAATAGCAATATCCAATATTATTTAAATAATGATAATTTTGATAAATTTTCTTCCTTACATAAAAAAAAGAATCAAAAATGAAATTGATAAGAAAAGAAAATTAACGATTGCATGATTATGGATTTTCAAAATTATATTCTTTAATTATTTTTTTATTTAGAAATAAAGCTTAACGTGCATTGCAAGTATTAACAAAACAAAAAAAAATTGTAATGCACCTAAGTAAATAAGGAGTGCGAGAATCCTTATTTACTTAGGTGCATTACAAATTTTTTTTGTTTTGTTATTTTTTTTATTTATTTTATTTGAGTTTCTTTATTGATTGATAGAGGGCTTGATTTTGACAGGATTGGTTGACATATTACCAATTGACTTCTAATATGTTTGAATAATCATTTTTATTGGTTATTACTTTTTAAGTTCTGTATTTAAGTAGAACCTTCAAGTGAATTATTGTGCCGAAGATGAATCCCATGGGATTCGAAAGACTCCACATAATTATGTTTTAGTAATTGTTTGTGTGTTTATTGATTGCATTTTTAATTGACAAACTTTTTAACACACGTTAAAATTGAATCACGATTAATTCTTAATTGTAAATTATCTTAAAAATTTAAATAATACTTTAGGAATAAACTTACGATATTCACTCCAGAATTAAAATATAAGAAATTAAATATAAAAGTATACAGAAAACACAGGAAAAAGTCTTATCATTACTTTTAATCTGTCGCAGCTCATTCTCTCGTGTACAAATTTGCCTGTCTTACGTACGCATTTCTCCGATCCCTTGTCAGCAAAAATAACCAAAGCTGGAACCCCCCCCCCCCTTAAATGCTTACGTTATACTTTAACGGTCCCCAAGACCTGAATTGTCTTTTTTTTTTTTAAAGTTCGTCCTTTGAGCCTTGGGCTGACATATTCGTGATTCGTCATCAAACATTCTCTTTAACCCCCCCCCCACCTGATAATATACATTACACAATCAAAATACGTACATTACCAACGATCAACGAAAATATGTATTTTTAGCCTACCAATATTCGTCCCCGGGGGATGGCGGGGGGGGGGGAAGAAGCGTTAATTTTTTTTTATTGATAATATACATGAATCAACAATTCAGTCCCGTTAGGGAAGTTAATTTCCCTGTCAACAGGTGCTGTGTTATGTATTAAAATATACATATGTAAAAAATAATTAAACCTATCTAAAAACTAAAGATAAAACGTAAATTTTTGGCCAGGTGAGAGAGTGATTATAATGAAAACAACAGCCATATAATAAGAGTAGGAAAATACAAGAAGTTAAAATAAATATTACCTATTTACGTTTACATTCGAATTGTTAAAAACAATTTTTAATGAAAAAAAAAAAAAAAAAAAAAGGCGACTAAACCCATTATTTAAATCTTTTAGGTTGACGTGCGCAGGATCTAGAACCCTGATACCACTACTAATCTAAAACCCATAATTTAGAGAACTTTTTTATCGATTTTCCGTTTTTCATGTTACATTTAATGCATGTAAACCTTCTTACACGTTAAATTTTCGCCTACGATTTGATTTAACCTTTTATTAAATGCCTTTTTGCCCAGCGCTTAGCGGGCTAAGGTAATTACGCTGTACTGGTCATTGCTATTTTTCTTTTGTTGTTTGCTTTTGCGAAGTCCCACTTCCGAGAGCGGGAGAAGGATCCATAGGCGTTCTGAGCTTGAGGGTAAATCTGGCTGATGAGTCCTAATAAGGATGAAACAGCTATCCCAGATTGCCTAAAATGATGGTTCAAGGCGTGAAAGCAAACGAATTTGTGCATTTTTATCGTTTTTCCGTTTTTCATGTTATATTTAGTGCACGTTAAACCTTCTTCCATAATTTAGAGAACTTATAATTCAATGTCGAACATAAAAGCTTTTTCAGAATATTTACGGTTTCTTAAAATTATATTTCATTAAACCACAACCAACGCCAGTATTTGCTAATTTGCCATACTCCAGTAAAGTATTTGTGTAGGGATAATACATTTTGCTTAGCATCTTTTGAATTTTATTGCTTGCACTTTTTTTTACAGTAAAATTATTTTGTTGAATAACTTTTATGATAAATAAAAAAATACTTAATTGTTACATCATAATTATATGTTATTGGATTTGTTTTTTGCAAGAAATTCGTGTATTTTTGTTTTAATTAAGTTTGTTAGTTTTTTTGAGGGGGATAACTTACTTATTACAAACGTACAAAGTAATATAGAAAATATATAATAAAATAAAAGTAAAAAATAAATATTATAATTAAAATAAAAAAAAATAATTAAGATGAATAATAAAAATCTAAAAATTCCAATTATGTAAACATTTTTTTTTTGACATTAAAACTTTTCATATAATATTAGAGAATAACTCATCATAAAACTAGAAAAGGTAGGAACTACAAAAGTGGATGATGAATATTTACAAGATATATATTTAATATCCAAATTTCACATTAGATATGCTTTAAGAAAAACATCTCAGCTAATGAAGAAACCTGTACTCAACTAGGTTTTTGTCAATTTTTTTTTCTGTCGATTTCACAAAGATTTCATTTTAATACACTGCTCACGAAATATAGGGGATATTGCGAAATGAATATAATATACCAGCAAAACAGAGGCATTTGAGTTTATTTATTAACGAAAATCATCAAAGAAACAAATGACACGAAAATGGAAGTTGTCTGAATATGTAATTGAGATGCAGAATCCATTTATCAGGATTGAGCAGGATGTGACACATGGGACGGGGGTTAACGTTCGCATGTGAAAAATATGTCGCACATTGACTGTTCAGTAGGGTTTATGGTCCCCTGAGACTGCTACAACACTGACAGTGATGAGGCATAGAGAGGATCAAATTGTCCAGCAGTTCCTGTGGGATTCGTGGCCACTCACGCACCAAGGCAATTTCCAGCTGAGGAAGTGTTATGGAGGTGATTGGTTACTGGCAACACCTCTTCCTAGTGCATCCCAAGCGTGTTCGATGGGATTCAGGTCTGGAGAACGTAAAGGCCAGTCCATGCGCTCTATTCCAGCTTCTTGCAATGTGTCGTTGGCGGGATGCGCAAGGTGGGGGCGTGCATTATCGTCCATAAAAAGAAAGTTGGCCCCAACTGCGTTGGCTGTAGAATTTCATCCCGATATCTTATAGCATTCATCGTTTCATTTCTAACAACATGGAGACCGGTATGACCCAATGCTGATGCCTTCCCACACCATGAGTCCACTTCCACCAAAGAAATGTCTTTCCTGCACAAAACGTGGATTCTCCTGTGTTCCACGTTCACGCCAGATCAGGTCAAGACGATTATCAGGCTGCAGGCTGAGTTTTGACTCGTCATTCAAGAGAACCGTGGACCGCTCTTCACGGGTCAAGGAAGATGCATTTCAGCCCATCTTCTGCGGGTTCTACGATGTTCAGCACTTAACGGAATGCATACCATTGGTCGCCGGGCGTACAGTCCACCGTGACGGAGTCGATTTCGTACCGTCTGAGTACACACCCGTCGTCCAGTAGCAGCGAGAAACTGTCCCAGCAGCTCAGTCACATTCCTTCGTGCTACTAGCGTCAAGTAGCTATCATCTTCTGTAGTGTGGGCAGCCCTGCTCTGGTCTTCTTTGTACTGTGCCAGTCTGTCCGAAGCGATTTCAGAATCACCCTTTGGGAGGTTCCAACCACTGCTGCCACTGTAATCTGTGTTTGACCATCTTCAAGACGCCCTATCACTCTCCAAGCTTCAGATTCGAGTAAATTACGTTGCAGGGATATTTTCTGCTAACACTCAACGATTCTCCCACTTGTTGTTGATCCAGAAAAGCAGCGCCAGCCTTTTTATGCAGGGTTGCAGCCAAACATGCAAATTAACGTTTTGCATCACATTTGTGTATTCAGACAACTTCCATTTTCATCTCTTTTGTTTCTCTGAGGATGTTCTTTAATAAATAAATTCAAATGCCTCTTTTTTTTTTAGGTGTGTTATATTCATTTCGCAATATCCCCTAAATTTTGTGAGCAGAGTAATTAAACGTCCAAAATTCTTAAAATTGAGATATAAAATTTGTTTTTTAAGAATGCTTTACAATTAAGATTTCCCGAAATATCTACTAAACTTCAATTTTCAAATTTATCGAAGTATTAAATGTTATTCAGATATATGTGCCTAATTTAAGTATTGAATAACTTAAAATCATTTTAATTTTAATTTACTTATTATCAATTGTAAAAATGTAATTTATTTTTAGGACAATGGCTTTAACAGACAAAGTTATCTTTCAACAGAAAAGTCTTCTGAACTTCATCAATGAAGCCAGATCTTTGTATGATAGAAAACACTTCACTGATGTTACTTTACAATGTGAAGGAGAAATATTTGCTGTTCATAAACTGGTTCTTGCTGCCAACAGTCCTTACTTCAGAGATTACTTCATTGAAAAACCAGACTTAACATTGACAAACATTACAATTGATTTCCTCACTTCAGAAGTGCTTCAGATTATTTTAAATTACTTCTACACGGGAGAAATCTTTACTAAAAATCAACAAACACCAACATTACTTGTATCTCTGATAGAAGCCTCTTCAGTGCTTGAGATTCCATTACTATCCAACTATTGTCTAGAATTACTTTTGAACAAAGCATCCAGTGACATTTCTCTTTGTGATTGGAAAGTCATTGAAGAACTCAATAACAAGGTAGTGTTTGACATTTTTCTGCAGAATATTCTAAAGAAATTGACTTCACTCAACACAACTCAAGAGTTCCTTCAGTTGTCACTCAATCAAATCAATGTATTATTCCAGTGTCCAGGAGTTGCAGAATGTGATCAGAACCTTGTACTTCAGTCTGTTTTGAATTGGATTAAACATGATTCAGACGAAAGAAAAGAACAACTTACACAATTCTTAGAAATTTTTATTGATTGGAAAAGATTAAATCCTGCATTATTATCAGAACTTGAAAATGAACCATTGCTTACAGAGAATATGTATTTTCTAAAATCATATTTTAAGTTAAATTGTCAACAGAAGAATATGGAGACTGAAGTAGTTAAGAAGAAAATATCCCCACAGAACATTTTAGAAACTGAATTCGAAAATTATTTGGAAGATAAAAGATGTAATCAGAAAATGTCAAGCTTCGGCAATGAGCTACTTTATTTTAAAAAACCCATATTTTATTCTTTCTTTATTTATGGCTATTTACATGTAAATAAATTTGAAATACTTATTTATTTATGTGATTATGTGAAAGATCAATTGGATAATATGATTGCACATCCATTGTTGTACAGAAAAGACGCTGCTGTTCTGTACCATAATGGGAATGTCTATACATTTGGTAATCGAACATTGGATGATAAAAGGGTATCCAGAGAAATGTATATTTATAATAAAGAAACTAAACATTGGTTGCAGAAGAAATGTATGTTGAATTATAAACATAGCTCAGTAGCTGTTGCACTAAATGATTCCATTTATGTAGTCGGAGGGATTAATCGGAATGGACCTCTAAAATGTGTGGAATGCTATAACCCTGCAACTGATCAATGGAATTCCGTTGCTGACTTACCTGATGTTAGTGATGATATTGTACCTGTGGTAGCAGTGAATGATTGTCTGTATTTTGTATTAAAAACCAAATTGTACAAATACGTTCCGGAAGAAGACAAATGGGATTCTGTGGATATTAAGTTAGATAAATACATAGAAGGAGAAATCTGTATGTGTAAGGGTAATGATAAAATATTCATAATTGAGAAAAATACTCCTAAATGTGTTTGGATTTATGATCCCAAAGAGAATACAATAGATGAAGACATAATTCCTGCTACATTAACAGAATGTGATGGAATACT
>JAFIDM010010721.1:2724-14042 GCA_023159025.1 Thereuonema tuberculata | reverse complement strand
ATTATTTTTAAAAAATTTAAAATATTATATCCACATGTACTTCACAATTGTAGAACACCTACTTATTAATAAAAGTTCCGAAGATGACAAAGAATGACTGAAATGCTATCCTAAATCCTCTCCATTGTTTTTTTGCTTGATATCACTAAGTCATATCTTGTCCTGTGATGTTAAATTGGTCTTCTGCCTCTTCCGGAATCTATTCTTTTCATTAAATACACTCATGTTTGTGAAAAATGCAACACCATGAAGAAAACATTCAAATGAAGTGAAACTTACAGGAAATGTAAAGCAGGGTATGGTATGCATATGATTCAAATTTGGGAATGATTGCTCATGCCTAGCCTCAGGAGCATCTTCTGAACTTTCATGTAAGAGCGTATAAGTGAGGACTGTTGTGGATCCAGACAAGTAGTTTTTTCATTGTCATTGAGCTGTACAACCAACTTTTTTTGTCAGTTTATTCAGATGAACACAGATACTTAATAAACAACAATGGTAATATGAAACAATAATATTCCATTGCGCAGATGAATTTTTTTATGCATAAAAATTCATTGAGGCAGGCGGACTGCTGGCACATGAAATTTCTCAGTAATATTTCATTAGTGAGTTTTTTATTGTTTATTTTCGCTTTTGGGCACCACTGCAATTCCAACGACAGATACTTATTTTTAACGTAGATACAGTTATAAATCAAATTATTTTCATCTCTGTATTTGTAGAACACCTGCTTATTAATGAAAGTCCAAAGATGACAAAAGAATGACTGAAATGCCATCCTAAATCCTCTCCCATATATTTTTGCTTGATATCTCTAAGTCATATCTTGTTCTGTGAAGTTAAATTGGTCTTCTGCCTTTTCTGGAATCTATTCTTTTCATTAAATAGATACATAGTACAAGTGGTCTTCAAATTCCAAATTCTGAATGTTCTTTGGAAGAGATACAATGTTACAATCTTTAGAATAGCATTCAAATAACTCGATAGTGTCATATATTGATCACCCTGGAATGCATTGAAACTTTATTTTGAAAATAAATGAAAGTAAATATAAACTAGGGCATCAGAATTATGAAACAAATCAGTCTATTAAAAAAAAAAAATAATAAAAAATAAAAAAAACCTTGCATATATATTACAGTCATAGAAAAATTTCCTTGACCTTTATTCAAGTATAAAATATTTTAAGGGATTAAGAAATTTGTTCTGGTGCTGTGAAACATCTTACAGGAGATATTGTTTTATTTTGGAACTGTTGCAATGGGACAGTTGAATCATGTATCTTAACTTCTTTTTTATCTTAGCTAATTATTTTCTTTATAGTTTCTTTGATATAATTTTGAAGATTGAGGATTTTCTTGAAAACAGTCATTACTTTTTTTCAATGTAAATTATTTATCGACTGCTTACTAAGATCCTTCTTCATAATTAGTATCTCTAATGACAAATGAAAAAGACTAAATTTTATGTTCCGATACCTCTTAGAAGACTTCTTCCATGGTTCTTCAATATTCTTGTTAGTGAACCAAAATTATAGATAATTTAAGTGAATATCCTTTTAAATTTAATAGATCTGTTTATTTTACTATTGGTATTTTATGTTTTTATAGAAAAATTTATAAAATCAGTAATTCTTTCATTAACAGACTAAAAACATGGCAAAGAAAGACCAACGTGTGAAATTGTTAAATGAAGTACTCAATGGCATTAAGGTAATTGTAAACTTTACATAGTTACCATGAAATTTCTTGCTTTGTATGTTTTAATTTTGTTTTTCAGTATAACTTTAAGTTCTTTTCTGCTATATAATAATAAATCTCAAAGTAATGAAGAAATCCTAATAATTAATGTTATGAGAATGATTCAGGGGTCAAATAATCTCTTCTTACAACTGCTTAACCTTTCTTCACAGAATCAGTTTCCATATTCAGATTAGGCTGTTATCTTTTTTTTATTAAATTGTGAAATTTTCTATTCTTAGAATTTATTCTCTTTTAATTAGGAATTAATAAATAAAGAGTTATTATAATTGAAATGCTCAAATTATGAACTTTTCATTACAACGATCTGCAAACATGGATATATAGAAAATTTTGTATCATGGGTACCAAGTTACAAGGTCCTCCTTTTGAATCTTCAATAGAGTTGAGAGGTGAAGTTTTCTGAACCAATTTTCCATTAAAAAAAATGGGTTCCAATCACGAGTTTCAGATTGTTTGTATGGGGGAGGGAAAGGTCTACCAATGCCATTATAGCACCCATGCTTACAAGTTAATCTCATTCTTCTATTATAGCCTGACCTTGTATCATTCACTGATTTGTTGAGTGGATATTTAGGCCAGTATTATTGTTGTTGTTTAAATTTAACCTCAAACAATCTTTATTAATTTGTGCAAGTCGAACTGAATCAATTTCATACAAAATAAATCAAAATTGTAATTGATTTCATCTGAAGTTAAGCCAAAAGATTTCATTACTGATCATTGTTAATTGATTATGTCAGGATTTGTTTCTTTATTTTCATCAGATTTTTTAGTTAAAAATTTGTTTACTATAATTTAATAAAAACAACACTTATTCTTCTTCATTTCTTCTTAATATTAAACATATAAATGACATCAGACTCCACTTATAATACTTCTTCATTTATTTGGCGATATTTCGCAAAAATTCAAATCATTTTTGCTTCCTCAAGCCTTCCTTTTTTTTTAATTATATCTACAATAAGATTTTCTACATTATTGACAACAAAGAAAAAATTAGCAAATGATACAGTAAGTGTTTTTTCATTACTACAAAAATAGAGACAAACAATTTATATGAAACCTGTTAAATTTTGTATTGGTACATTAAGTGTTTTTTGTATTGAGTTTTTTTCTATTATTACAGAATAAAGATAACAATTTGGCAATGATGATACATTATTGAAATTTGTTTTTTTTTCCTCTAATCATGTCTTGAAAATACGATAGGGTATTGTGATTTACCATATAACCTCTGTCCTTATTAATACATGTGAAGGTTTGAATTGTGCAGGCTTCTATGATGTACACTTAATAAGCAGATTAATTTTATTAAGAAAAAAAAAATAGGAAAACAAATGGAACCTGTACAATAAGTTATAAAGGAACATTAGAAAGAAAAGATAAGCATTACATTATATTGAAAATTTATCTTTAAAATATTTAGAGAAATTATAATAATTTTTAAATATTTAATTGTCTTTTTTCAAATTTGACTTCGATTTACTTACATAAATAGATAAATTTGGCTTAAATAAATTGCTTACATTAATAATTTGTTGTATTATACTATTTTTTATCAATGTATGAATGTAATTTCTTTCTTTTTTCATTTAGGTATTAAAACTCTATGCTTGGGAACAATCGTTCTTTAATCAAATTTCTGGAATTCGTTCAAAAGAATTAAAAAATGTGAAAGCTCTAAATTATGTAATTGCAGCAGCTGCATTTGTCATAAACACACTTCCTTTCATGGTAACTATTTTAATGATGATATTGAAAATTCAGAAATTATTTTGTAATTTGCTTTATAATTTATTATTTCATTTTCACTGAATTTTCATTTGCTTTCAGGTATGTTTTGTAACTTTTGCAACGTATGTTCTCATTGATGAGAAAAACATCTTAACTGCATCGAAGACTTTTGTTTCCATTTCCCTCTTTAACATGATTCGTTTTCCATTGTTTCAACTGCCAATGATGTTAGTCTCAGTCTCCCAGGTAAGCACTGAATATATAATATAATTATGAATGGTTTTGTTGATACATTCTCAATATAACACTACAGAAATGCACAAATAAATATAACATTTTCTTAGAAAAGTAATACGATATATTTATTGTTTATTAATATCTTTTTGTAAGTATTCACATTCTGAGTACAGTTTTGAGGAAAACAAACAGAAGTGAAAGATAGAAACCAGGAGTGGGAGCAGTCAATATAATTTATTTTCCTTTTGGCATTCGTCACCCATGCTAATTTTTCTGCCATTTTTCTCAGTGTTGATTTTTATACTAAACTAGCTGTACCCTGCCTGCATTGGAATGCCACTCAAAGAAAGAAAGGAGCCGGTGTCGGTCAGGGGTGGGATACTTAGGTCCTTGTGTCGCCTTCCACCCATGCAAATATGGTGTCCCTGCCCCCATAGTAGAGCGAATTTTTCACTTTTTGCAATATACTTGGGGAACCGAGAAGGGGTCCTGAATATAAGGGCCAGGTGTCGGTCGGAGGTGGGACACTTATGTCCTTGTATAGCCTTTCCCCACCCAAATGTGGTGTCCTTGCCTCATAGGAGAGCGAATTTTTCACTTTTTGCAGTAGACTGGGGCACGAGAATGGGCCCCAAATTTAAGGGGCCAGTGTTTGTCACGCAGATAATAGTATCTATGTGTGTGGTCGGTTCGCACCGAAGTGCGAGCTTCGCTGCCGAAGCATCCGTGCTCCAGGGAGCGCTAGTGTTCCCAAGACGGCGAACCCCTAGCAGACTCCCTAGAATTACAAGGGAAAGATACTGGGGTGGTTTCCCGTGGCCTTCCCCAGGACGCCATTAAGGAATGACGTCAGATCGAAGAGAAAGTGAAGAAGAGGCTACAACACAGGAAAGGAAATTTTGAAACATCCATGCTCGCTACCGGGATTTGAACCCGGGCGCTGGCACATTGATCTCATGACAGACCGACGCCTGAGACCGCTCGACCACACCAGCGCGGCAATAGTATCTATGGACAACACTAAATAACTAATGAAAAATTTGCCTAGAGCTACCACTCTTTGTAAAGTGGTATAATAGTATCTACGGACAACTCTAATTAACTAAGGAAAAAATTGCGTAGAGCTACCACTTCCTTTCGGATATTACGAGAAACACGACCTGCGAATATCACTCCTTGTAACCGCCCTTTGCGTTATCAAAAGAACAAACTCAAACAATTAGAAATAAACCTATGATTAATGGAGGATGGTGTATCCAAATGGGGATATCGGCTTCCGCGCTGGGCCCATTAAACTCGCGCCAAGATCCCCCTACCATAAACCCCCGGAAAATAACATAGATGAATATATTATTTGGGAAAATTGACATAGACTTCAAATCTGGTTAACGTATTCTCTTATTTTTACTAGACTTAAGTTTTATGTAATTTACTCCGGTGAGACGTAGAGATGATAGGACAATAAAAACAAACACTAGAATAATAAAATTATTAACCAATTTATTTTTCTCACAAAAACATCTTTAACTGATACGATACCCCCAAAACCCCTCAATTTATGAATACTTCAAACACCCCTCCCCCAGGTGCACCTCTGGACCTAATAAAACAACCCCGCCCCAGTCTCGTGGAAAATAAAAATAAAATAAAGCCTCCAAAACACAAATACGAACATGTATACAAATGATTTCACCTTATATCTACAAACAACAAGATAATGTATTTTTAGTTTATCATAAGAAATAACATTAAATGTAATTAGATTCATTGAGACGCACTCTTAATCATCCAAAATTATCCTTTAAACTTTTCTTTCTTTACAAAGTTTCATGTATCCCTATAAGTTTATATTAGCCTTTTCCTAATGTTATTGGAAACCACACTTGTATTTTGATGCGACAGTTTTCACACGAGCTTTTCACCTGTGTGTAACAAGGGTGTCACATTAAAGTCTGTGCAACACATGAGTTTTCCCCAGTTATTGAAGAAACACATTTGACACGTTACGACAGTTCCCGCACTATAGTTTTATACCAGTATGTTAGAATGGCTTTCCAACCCTGTGTGACTGTCTGAGTTTCGTCACCGGGAAACTTCTTTGTCGGCGCATGGTTCCTTCTCATAAGTAATCATTTAATGAAGCACTAATGTTCGTCTTATATTCGTATATTAAACGAGAGACAATAGTTCGTTTTATTTTCCTTTTCCCTTTAAGGACTTTCCCGTCGGATACAGGTTCGTAAAATAACAGTTACCCCTTCAATCAACTTTAATGTTATTTGGCACCAAATTCAGAGTTTAGCGTTCGTTACCCCTAGGTTTATGTGTAAACGTAATTGTCTCTTTCGGAGTTGGTGAATCGGCTCTCCCCGTTTTCGTACTGGCTTCAATTAGATGTCTTGGGTTGGATTCCCAAATAAAATAAGGTTCTACTTACAATAACCCGTCTAGCTTGCTTTAGCTGACCAACCCTGGCCTCGCCTGTAGAACGACTGCCAACGGCCCTCGGTTCTCCTCGGTCCGTAGCTTGGGGTGGAAACATCAAATCCTTATACTCCCTCGTCCGGGTTGCATCAACGCAATAGATCTCGGCACGTAAGTCGGGTTCATGTCTTCACATTGGGATGCCGAGCACCATCTCCTTTCCGATCCGCATTTGTCATCTTCGGAAGAATAATGTCTCGGCTCCCGAGTCGCTCACCGACCGATCGCATTGGGTAACTCGCTCCTACTGTCCAGTCTCCGAGCCTTGTCGTCCCAGGTGCTCGTTCGTTGACAGCTTCTCCACCAGTATCGGTCTCGGAGCCCCGTCCCTGTGGGACGAGGTCCGGACGAACCAACACGACCGCCTCTCAACTGCTTCGACTGACCCCAACTAACTCCACTGGCTAACTAACTGACTGACTGACTGACTAAATAAAAATCACCAAGGACTTCCTTCCTCACTTTTTCCCGCCAAAACACTAATAATATTAACTATTGTCCAGTAGAACACTGTGAACCAGTCACATGATACGGCCTTTTCCTGAGCCGAGTTATTAGAGCATCTCCCCTCCCAGAAGTGACCTTGAAACTCCGTGGCGAAATCATGTGTTTCTCTCCGTATTTTTCACTGTATTTTTCCTGTTTTCTCTCCTTAAACCTTTTATATTAAAATTCGTCAATGAAAACTGGGTAAAATATGAAATAAAAATATTAATAAATACAAGATAAACACTTATTAGATACCAATAATATATATATATAATGACAAATAAGCTTTTAACGCAAACAATATTTAAAATATTAATAATTCCTTTAAATTCGAACTTTGGCTCAATATTTCACTGTCACCGGTTGCCAATAGCAACATGGCATGTTCTACTAATTCAGAAACCTTCGCGGCATGCTCACAGCAATTTCCAAAGTTTCATCGCAATCTGATGAATGGTATAGGAACGCATACAGGATATATGAATGGCTTTAATTCTCATTTTCACCACCAGGTGCATATTTGGCTATTTCACGGATTTTACCCCTTAACAACCCCTGGGGGGGAGGTCCCGATTCTAAGGTAGCCTATCTTTTGCACAGGATCCTAAAGAGTAATTCTGCAAAGTTTGGTCCAGATAGGTCAAAGGGCCTAGCAGTGTATAAAGGACAAACAAACAAATATTCATTTTTATATATATATAGATAAACTAACTGGTGGATTACTTTCTCATTGTTATTACTTCTATTGTTTATTTCTCTGAACTGTTAACATCCAATCACTTTGCTGACCATTTTGGTCACCTGTTGATATACATCTTCATATCTTCCTTTTAATTCAATGCCCTTGAAACTGCACTTTAACAAATGTATTAAAAAAATTTTACCACTTTTACTTCATCCATACATTCATTCAAATAATTTTGATATCTTGTCTCACCTTGAAATGGTTTCCTAGGGAATGGAAATTACCAATGGTAGTATTCATTATTAGTGAGCAGAGCGAGTCTCTCCATGCTCACTAGATCACATTTTGTGAACTATTTCAAAATCTATAGCATTTATTTATTCTATTCAAAATCTATAGTAGCTAGAAATATGAAATTTTGCTTGCCCACATAGGAATCCATGTAGAAGTGTACAATCATATTTTCAACACTTAAAATTGAAAATTGTGTAATTATTTGTTTTTAAAAACTTGGAAAAAGCCATAAAAAAGGCCATAACAAAAGCATCTGTAGTTCTGAAACAGAAACAGAAATTTGTAATTTCTGATAATCCTACAGCATCATAATCTGCAAATACAGTAGAGTCCCGAAAACTCGGCCTAATGTGGACCGAAGGGTGGCCGAGTTTGTGAAACTACCGGGTTATCGGGAAAGTGTTAAAAAAAGAATAAGTACGATTTTTTTCCGTCATGAAATACTTTTATTTGTTGCTTGAGAATACAACAGTTTACAAAGAATGCTGTAACTCAAACTTAAACTGTCCAAATAAACTTAAGAAAATACCTAATACATGAACTGTACATAAATGCAATTTGTAATGGGTCTGTGCACGGGGTTTTTCCGCCCTGCCAGGGGGTGGCCGAGTTATCCGGACTGCCGGGTTATCGAGTGCCGAGTTTTCGGGACTCTACTGTACATCATTTGAATAAAAATGAGCCTTAAAATGGTGTTTCATCGTTTTTCTAATTACTATAGATCCAAATAAAACAAAGATTTATCTTTTAAAAATAAACAATTTATTATAAACAAAAAAATAAAATTGCCATCTTCTGACTAACTGAAAATCAAAACCGTCTTTAGAAACAATTTTTTAAAAACTCTTTTTTTATAAAATATTTTCAAAACATTATTATAAAGTTGACATATTAAACCTTAAGAAATATTTATTTTTTATCTAAAACAAACATAAAATAATATAAATAAGCAAGAAACTTCAGGTTTTATCAACAAAAACGAAAATCTTACTTTTTTTGCTACGTCTCGAACCATGTGGGGTTAAAAACGCCCACACACACACTAAGTACCTGCTCATGCTATGATGTCGTACGACTTACTGATTTGCTATTGCAGCACAAAGCTACAAAGTTTCAACTCCATCTACTCAAACAGCCAGACCACTTGTGTATATGTTTCAAAAACTACAGCAGTTTTAAAACCGCTGGGGTTAATTTAACCCACACATGGTTCACAGGAGGTTAAAATGCCTCGTCATACTCTCACTGCATGAACTGGCCAAAACAGACATATAAACGTCATGAAAAAAATTCACAACACTAAAATTTTATAATATAAGAATTATTTCTTCGAAAATAACAAAATAACGAAACAATTCACTACTCCTTATTTTCTTCATAACTTCCAATTCTATATTTCAACCCAATTAAGGGACTTCTTCAGGAAAATATAAATAAAAATACATAAATAAGAGAAAGAAAAAACATCCTCTTTCTCTTTAAAATCATAATCGAATAGATACAAAGCAATAATCAAAAATGGGGGGTGGTATACGCACTACAGTGCAGAGATTGTAAGGACATACACATTGGAAGCACAGGCTGGACGTTGAGAGAACGAGTCAACGAGCACACCAATGCGTATCAAAACAGAGATGAAAAAATTTCAGAATGGGCGCGACATTGCATGAGAAACAACCATTGCCCTGATCCCATAGTGCATAACGTGTTCAATGTTAAAGATGAAGTTAAGCGCTTCAAATTAGAATCCTGTCTTATTAATAGTTGTATATGTATAAACAAAGATAAATCACTTAAAGTAAATGCGGTTTCTTTAAGTATTTTTAAGAAATCTGTATTACATAACAAGAGGATTAGAGATTTCTTGACTTTAAAATGAGCCCATATCTTGATCATTTACTGTCAATTGTTTTAATTGTTATTGATTGTTATTATGTTTTGGTTACAATTCATTTGTTATCAATGATTATTGGATGTTAGATGTTATAAGGTTTAATTATTATATTTTGCTTTGTATATTTTTGATTATTGCTTTGTATCTATTCGATTATGATTTTAAAGAGAAAGAGGATGTTTTTTCTTTCTCTTATTTATGTATTTTTATTTATATTTTCCTGAAGAAGTCCCTTAATTGGGTTGAAATATAGAATTGGAAGTTATGAAGAAAATAAGGAGTAGTGAATTGTTTCGTTATTTTGTTATTTTCGAAGAATTATTTGTTTTTAAAAACTTGGGAAAAAGCCATAAGAAAAGCCATAACAAAACTACCATTGAAACAAAAATTTATAATTTCTAATAATTCTACAGTGTTGTAGCATTAGACATCTTTAGATATCTTCAATCTTAACATGTATATATGTATTATGCAAATTTTTGGAAGTGATTTTAACAGTGTGCGAGTCCACTCAAAGCCCGCTTTTTGCTAGTTTATTAATTTATATTATAACCTACTATATCTGTAATTGTCTTGATTTTTATATTATTTAAATAAAAGATATTTTTTTCACCAGCAATATAAGAATAGTAACTATTCTACTTTCATTGTTAATATTTAGTTTGGAACTATATTTAAAAAATCGATTTTCTTTCTTATCAACATAATTTAACTTTTTCAATTGACTTAACAAAAAAGTAAAATTGTTTTTCTCTGAATAAATTACGTTATTAAAGCCATTTTAAAAATTCTTTTTTTTATAGGCAAGAATTTCTTTGAAACGGATAAATGACTTTTTATATAGTGAAGAACTGGATCCTGATGCAGTTTCCCATGATTCTTCTGCAGGTATTTTTTGTTTGTTTGTTGTTTTGAAAGCGGGAAGGGGAAGGGATTGAGATGAATTGTAGTTATTCAAGTAAAACAAACATATTTCTAAAAATTGTATATTTAAAATTTATATAAATATTTTTTTTTTTTAAATACTCAGTTTATATTTCAGAAAAATCAGTTGATTTATTGTCAAGACATTTTTTAGGAAATGAAATCCATGTATAAAGTTAACATTCAATCTATATAAGTTTAAAGTGTAAATGTTTGTTTGTTCACTGTTCATTTGGATTTAGTTTCAGCTGTCAGTAAACCTGGTGTGGTTATTTTATTAATTAAAATCAAGAATAGGTTTACGCCTAGTGTAGTTTTGATCTGTTCATATTAACTGGGCCTATCCTCCAAATCAATTCTTATTGATTGAAGTACATAGTGCACAAGAAAAAAATTTGACCTAACAATTACAATCTTGACTCTTGTTGGCAAGGTAAGAATAACTCAAATTGTGTTATTGTGCAATTGCAATAAGTTCAGATCTTGTACAGCTGAACTTCTTGAATTCTAGAGAAGCTTTCTGAAAATTCTGGCCATATTTTGTATAGAAACATTTTGAAACCCATATGCTTCTCCTGCAGTGTTTTATATATTTATATTCATATATATATATATATATATATATACACACACACACACAGAGCCATCTGGAAAGTAAATAGACACTTTCATTGTGAAATTAATGGTAAATGTCTATTTACTTTTTGAGATGTCTCTGTATGTGGGCCGTAAGGAAGTCATGACAACTATTTTTTATCTGCCAAACATGTGTCACCACTGCAATTCCAGAATATACATTTGAAAGCTTTTT